>JAFHBV010000978.1:0-11123 GCA_019022785.1 Pseudomonodictys pantanalensis | reverse complement strand
AATAGAAGCTAGTTATTAATAAATCTACGCGTATTAAAGCTTAGCCTATACTTATAGTTATAATTAAGAAGAAAGTAATAGCTAAATATAAATATATATATATATTAGAGTATAAAGTTATTACTAGCGTTATTATTATTAATAAGCTAGCTATTTAATTTATAGTAAAGTCTTTTATAAGTATTCTTATTTAGATCTCTCTTATATTTACTATTTCTATAAGATTTATCTAGGCTTCTAAGAATTAGGCGATATATTTTAATAAGTATTTAATAGCTTTATTTAGAATAGTAGTACTAGCTTTTATACTTACTTATAACTTTATTTTATAGTATCTTAGAAAACTTTTTACTCGTAACTAGTAGATTTCTTTACTATACTTATAGAATAACTATTTAATATCTCTATACCTTCTTACTATTAATACTAGAACTTTAGATAAATCTACTTAGTACTTATAGTATACTTAAAGATAGTAGCTTCTATTTATACTTATTATTAGACTAATCTCTTAAATTACGTTAATCTAGTTAGCTACTATTACTAACGCTTACTATTTAAATAACTTCTTTATAATTTTATATACTATAGAGTATAGTAGCTTATTATATTCTTTACTATATTTTTTACTATATTTAGTACTTACGTTACTTTTAATATAGCACGCATAAATACCTTATATATATATATATATATTATAGAGTATTATAGCTTATTATATGTAAAGTATTTATATATACTATATTACAGGTAATATAAGTACTAAATATAGTAAAGAATATAATAAAGAATATAGTAAGCTATAATACTCTATAGTATATAAAATTATAAAGAAGTTATTTAAATAGTAAGTATTAATAATAGCAGCTAACTAGATTAACGTAATTTAAGAGATTAGTCTAATAATAAGTATAAGTAGAAGTTACTATCTTTAAATATACTATAAGTACTTATAAGAGGTAGAACTCTAAGAGCTAATTACTAGAAGTAATACTAATAGATTTAATAAAGAACTATTTAGAGTCTACTAGAAGAGTTTTTAAGAAGATTAGACTAGCTCTAGAGAAGCTCTAGAGATTTTAGAGATAGCTTTAAAAAGTTTTAGAGATAGTTCTAAAGAGTTCTAAAGCTAGCTCTAATTAGTTTAAAGACTTTTATTAAAAGTTTCTAGATCTTACTTATTATAAACTTCTCTCTCTCTTCTCTCTCTAAGTTCTACTTAGAAGAAATATTATAATTAGATAGTAAAAGAGCTCTAGTATTATAAAAAAAGTTTATATTATAAGTCTAAGAGTTTTTATAGCTTTAAGTTATAGTAATTAGTTATATAGTTCTAGCTATAGTTTTAGCTATATAGTAAAGTTTCTAATACTCTTTCTTTTAGTATATCTATCTTATATTATAGAGTTCTACTAACTCTATTACTTCTATTCTTTCTAAGTAGTAGAACTATATTCTCTTAGATAATAGAGTTCTTATTTACTTTATTTAAAGTTATTTATTTATCTTATTATCTTACTTTATATTTACTTTATTTCTTTTAGTTATTTCTCTGCGTAATTTTCTTTTACGTAGGTAGAGTTATAGTATATAAGCGCGCTCTATATCTATAATACTTAAACTTTTCTCTTTATTACTTCTCTTTTTTAATACTACGCTTTAATTCTTATTTAAAACTCTTCTTTTACTTTTTAATTCTAAGTACTATACTTCTTAGTTTCTTCTTTATTATTTTATACTTCTTCTACGTAAATTCCTTTTACTATAATTAGTATTATAAAGAGAGAGTTAGTAGTAGATAATTCTTTAGCTTTATAATATTCTATTAAAATATTTACTACTCGCAAGAGTTCTACGCTATTAGTATCTATAATATTATAATAACTACTTCTACTAATTAGTAAAGTATTAAAATAGTTTTTTAGTTCTTTTATTTTAGCTTCTTCTTTTTAAGAAAAGTATACTTTTTAATAATTTAAGAGCGCTTTTTTTCTTAATTTTTAATTATAAGTTAGAGTTCTTCTTCTCTCTTTTCTCTCTCTTTTTAGGCTAACTTAGTTAGTAAACTTTTATAGTACTAACTACTTAAGCTCTACTATTCTTTATTTATACTATATCTAAGTTTTATTTTTACGTTTTACTATTATTTTTTAAGCCTTATTTTATTTTACTTTTACTTTACTTTTTATTTCTACTCTACCTGTATTAGCTTCTACTCTAACTTCTTAGAAGCTATATAAGTAATATAAAGAAAATATAAAGAAATACTATATTACTTATATTATTTAACTATCTAAGCTAGGCCTAGAATACTACTAAGCTTAGAATAAGCTACTCTATTTAAAGTCTATCTAATATACTTATTACGCTTTTAATTATATTAAGTATAACTTTATAAAGAATATTTTTAGAAAAGACTTCTAAGTAATCTTAAAGTTAGTCTTTCTAATACGTAGATAAGTAGAGAGAAGAAATATAAAGTAGACTAAGATTAATAATTACTAAGTAGCTATTAAAACTATTATAGACTAGTATTAAGCTTCTCTAAAGTATTAGACTAAAAAGCGTAAGACTATATTATTAAAGCCTAATAATATTATAAAAGAAGAGTTAAATATAGTTATAAAAAAGAAAAAGATATATTAGTTTATTTAAGAGCTTAAGTCTTTTTATTTTAAATTTCTTTAATTTTAAGTAAGCTCTAACGCTCTTTCTTACTATATTATACTAATATCTCTAAGTTAAGTTAAAAACTCTACTTTAGTTTATCTAAGATAGTATTTATATACTATAACTTAATCTAGCTACTATTAGCTACGCCTTTAAAAATCTAGTAATTCTAAAGTCTAGCTATAACTCTACTATTATAGCTTTTATTATTATAGCTTTTACTATTATAACTTTTACTATTATAGCTTTTACTATTATAGCTCTAACTACTCTCTAAAGTAATTTAGAGAATAATATTTATATAATAAAGTATAATAAGAATAAGAATAATATAGAAATCTTTACTTAAGCTAACTAAGGTTAGATTTCTACTTAGCTATTATTATAGTAGATTTCTAATATACGCTAGTACTAGTAGAGTAATTCTAGTAGTTTTCTTTATTTTCTTTATAGATTCTAAGGGCTTTCTCTCTCTAATACTAAGACTTATAGTTAGAAAAAAGTTATTAGTTATTTTAAGATAATTTACTCTTTTTTTTCTTATTCTTATAGTAGTACTCTTACTATCTTATCTTTCTACGTTTATTATATTAACTAAGGTATAACTCTAAGCTTTTTTTATAAGTAGTTACTCTTTTCTTCTAGTTCTAGTTCTACTAAGCTTTTATTTAGATTTGCCTTATAAGAGGCCTTCTTAAGAGAGTATTTCTCTAAAGTTTTATTATTTTAGTTAAAAGTCTTTTTAACTTTTTTCTTTATTTTTCTAACTCTTCTTAGCTTTAGAACTATTTTAGTTTTCTATACTCTTTTAGCTTTTCTATATTCTTATTTTATCTCTTATATTTCTTTCTCTTTTACTATTAGTTCTTTATATTCTACTTCTACTTATTAGGGCTTAGCTATCTTTCTCTCTTTTTAGAGCTTACTCTTACTTCTTTTCTTCTCTACTATACTATATAGAGAATATAAAGCAGATACTTTAGTATATTTATCTTATTATATTTTTAAGCTTTTTAATTCTTTTTAGTTATATATTTAAGGTAGTAGAGTTCTTTAAGAACTCTATAAATTTCTAAGTAGAAAGTATATACTCTACTTACTTTACTTTATATTAAAGCTAAGTCTTATAGCCTACTTTTTTATATCTCTTATTTAATATTTTCTTAACTATATACTTTAGTTTACTCTCTACTAACTTTATTAGTAGTTAGAAGTCTTCTTAGAGCTAACTTAAGTAGAGGTTACTACTAACTAGTTATAAGCGATTTACGTAAAATACTAAATAAATACTTTATAGAATATTTAGTTCTATATTTAAAAGAGATATAATTTATATTATTTAAAACTTTATATTCTTTTAGTCTAACTTCTTATAACTTTAGTCTTTATTAGAGAGTTAGTAGCTATACTATAACTATACTAAGTTATCTATCTTTAATAGTAGAGCTTTCTATTATTAGTAATTAGCTTACTATTTCTATTCTTATTATACTTTAGCTATTTAGACTTAGGTAAATTCTACTACTTTCTTAAATTTCTAAATAAAAGATTCTACTACTTATTTTAGATTTACTACTTAATAGTATCTCTTTAAGTACTAGAACTCTAGTTCTAGTTAGATAGAATCTACTTTATAACTATATTAGAGAAAGAATAAGCTTATTCTTATTAATATAATAGTTTACTCTTTTATAGTAATTTAGGCTACTAGATAGAGGTTAGCCTAATTATTCTAATTCTAATTTATAAATACTTAGAAATAAGCTTTTACTATTAAGTTTATTCTCTCTATAGAGCTATCTATCTATAAATATTTAGTAGTTAAAAGACGTTAAATTATTTTTAATAACTAATAAAGATACTTTTAGAATTTTCTAATAAACTACGTTCTTTAGTTAGATACTCTAGCTTCTAGAAGCTAGTAGTAAGTAACTATTTATTAAAAGAAGTATTTAGCTATAGTATATAAGTAAATATATAGTAAAAGAACTAAAATTAAATTCTTACTTAAATAGTCTATTACTATAAGTAAGTTTCTATTTCTAGCGCTATTTAAAAGATTAGTAATAAAGTCTATAAATATTTTCTTCTAAATTCTCTTAGAAATAAGAAGAGGTTTAAGGAATTTTTATTTTAATTTTCTTTAAGGCTTATACCTTCTATAAAACTTATAGTTTTATATATAACTTTATATCTTAGAAGATATTCTTAGCTAGAAAAAGTCTTTTACTAAGATTTTATATATAAGCTCTTTATTAGAGTATTTAGTAGCTTATATTTTATAAACTTCTTAAATTATCTTTATATAGAGAGGTTTAGAGTTAGATATTTATAGTCTAAAGTAATATATTATCTTCTCTCTCTTATTTAAACTATACTTAGCTAAGAATACCTTAAGACGTAAGTTAAAGAGAAACTTCTAAGAACTATTAGAAAGAATAGTTTAGACTTAATAGTATAAGTTATTATTAGTCTCTCTCTCTTTCTATAAGGTATTAAGTTCTAAGAGTAGTTTAATTTCTTCTTTCTATTCTAGCTAGACTAGTAAAATCTAGATTATTAATATAGTAATTACTACTAAGTTAGTAGAGTTACTAGTTATAGATTATAGTAGCTAAAAGTTCTATAAGTAGATTTATTTATTTAAGCTATCTTTTAGTAAGTATTTCTCTTTACGGGATAGTACGTCTACTCTATTATTAGTACTTCTAAGGTAGTATATAAATATTAGATTAAACTAGCTTAGAATATTAAACTACTTAATATTATTAGATTAGTAGACCTCTTAGACTTAGACTAATAATTAGACTAATAATTAGTTAGAGGCTAATATAGGTAATAGTAGATAGTTATTACGATTACTAGTTAAGCTCTATCTTAGAGGCGTACTAGAGATAGGCGCTCTATTATAGCTAAAGGCAGTAACGGAGTATAATAGATAACTAAGTAAAGAAAAGTCTTAGCGCTCTTAGTACTCTATAAGATCTATAAGATTAAGTAAAGTAAAGAGAGTAATAAGAAGTTATTCTAATATATATAATAAACTATAATAGGCTATTAGAATATTATAATTACTCTCTCTAGTTAATAGCTATTATTTAGTTAAAGACTACTTCTTATTTATCTTATTAACCGTCGTATATATAACGCCGCAAGAATTAACTAATAAGAGCCTTATATTAATATACTCTCTATATTCTAGAGTTTATCAGACGCGAAGATATAGGGCAGAATCTTAATAATAGTTAACTAAATACCTATTAGATAGCTAGGTAAGATAGCTGAAATAGCTAACTAAATAGAGAGCTAAGCTAAATACCTATTAGCTATAAGTAGTATATAGAGTAATAGATAATATATATATCTTCTATTTTAGATATATATAACTTTATTAAGTAAATAGAATACTTATTAAATTTAATAATTAAGAGTCTTATTACCTCTACTAAAACGAGTATATAGTATAAAAACTTTACTAATTATTTATTAGATAATGCGTAACGTAAACTAATTAAAGCGCTAATACGTAATACTATTAAATCTACTAAGATAATAAGCTAGATATACTATAATCTTACTATAATTCTTATAAATTATATTTAGTAAATTAAATAGATTACTTAGCTAGAGATAAAAGCTATCTTATTAAATCTATAGTTAAAGATTAATCTAAAGTAAGTAGCTTAGCTACTCTCTAAGCTATTACTTCTAACGCGACTACTAATTAGAGACTATTAACTATTAGCTATAGTAATAAATAATTATACTATATATAGTAATAACGCTGTAGTACTACTATTTATACTAATATACCTATCTAATCTATTAAACGCGAGTAAGACGTCTTATAAAGATAACGTAAAGAACTATAAGTCTCTATTTAAAAAATATAAAGTTCTTAATTAGAAATACTAATAAAAATAAACTAACTTTACTTAAATTACTAATTTTATATAAACTACTATTTTTACTTATCTCTTTATAAACTATTATAAGTCTATAAAGCTTTATTAAAGCTAGACTATAAAGCTAGCTACTACTATAAGCGTTTAATTAGAAGATAAACTATGTAAAGTAAGAGAATAATACTAATTAGCTCTTAGACTAATAAGAATAGTAATATAATAAAATATATAACTTACTAAAGTAGACTATATAGTAATAAAAGCTAAGATAACTAAAGTACCTAATTATCTTAATAACTAATTTATTAAGAATAACTTTATAAAGGCTATAGTAAAATACTTTTAAGACTAAACTATCTCTTTTATAGAGAATAAACTCTCTAATACTATTATTATAGTAATAAATATATTTTTATAGTTTAGAAAGTAAGCTAATCTTATCTATTTTACTAAAAATAAGTTAAATAAGGTAGTATTTATAGTAGAAAGCTTTACTCTAGCTAGTAAAGAGTCTAATAACTATAAAGATAAACTAAAGAGAGGATAAGAATATAACTAATACTAGAAGTAATTATAATATAATAATAATATAATTAATTAAGTAACGTTAGAGTATAAAGTATATAATAGAACTTATAACTTTAATAAATACTAGTATATAAGACTAGAGACTGCGCTATCTAACTAGAAACTACGTAAAAGCATTAAGAAGATAGTATAAGAGAGAATTAGTAATAATACTAAATTCTAAGAATAACTTAGAGTATTAAAGAGGCTATAATTAAAGACTCTTAGACTTAAGATATTATACTTAGTAATACTAATAATTAAACTAACGTTAGAAGAATAGCTATATAAATAATAAATTAGAGAGATTAATATAGTAATAGCTAAAGCTGTATTTATAAACTAATAATTAAGATATTTACTTAAATAATTCTTTATTTTTAAGTTAGATACGACTTACTACGTCGTAAATAATATTAATTAGTTTATAAATACCTATTAGCTAATATAAGAAGATTTCTTATAAGTAGGAAATTCGCGTATATAGATTAAAGTATATAGAATAGTTATTATTAGAGTAAGAGAGATAAACCTAATAAGGTATCTTTACCTAGATAATATAGTATATTACCTAGATCTATACTATAGCCTTATCTTATTTAGAGTACTCTAATAATAAGGACTATAGTAAGATACTAAATTAAATCTAACTATATTATACTAACGCGATAATAGTATAATTATACTTCTTAAAGAGTAATATAGATAATAGGTAATTAAATATAATAACGCGTTAAAGTTACGTATAAGCTTCGTAATAAGTATACTATAGAGAATTAACTTATAATAGTAAACTAAAGTATTTATATAGTATAAATAATTAGAATATTTAGAATCTTAGATACTTAAGTATTTCGTATAGTAATTTAAGAGGGTAAAGATTATAAGTCTACTTACTATTAAATATAACGCTTATAGAAAATTAAAGTCTAAAAGACTAATAAGAAGAATACTCTAAATAATTCTTAAAGATCTAGAAGAGTATATAACCCTTAACTTTTATAATTATAAAAAAGAGAGTAATACTAAGAAAAAGAGCTAGATATTAATTATATATAGAGTAATAGATTTTCTATAGAATTTCTACTTTAAGGATAACTAATTAGTCTAATCTATTATTAGAGTACTCTAAATATTTATTATATTTATAAAGACGTAATTTAGGATAATAGTTAAAGTTATTAAGACTAATAATAAGAAATTTTACTTAGCTAAAGCCTAATAATAAAAGAATAATTAAGGTATAGTAATTAAGCCTTTAGTACCTAATATCTATTACGAGAGTTATTTAGTTCTTAAGAAAAATATAAGAAAAGGCTGTATTTAATCTCTCTTATATAATAATCTATTATATAAGACGTTATGTAAGAAGCATAAATAGAGATTCTTTATAGCTAAATTATATAGCTAAGCTCTAATTTCTATTTAGTTATTTACTAGTTCTAATTAGAGACTAGTAGTTTTTTAGCTTATATTTATATTAGCCTCTGTATAGGCTTAGAAGTTTAGCTTATATAAGTAAGTACGTATTCTAATAGTTATTTAGAGTATTAGAATAGTAGACTTTAATTAGACTAATAATTAATTAGTAGTACTATAGTCTAATTATTAGTTAGAGATACTATACTTATATAGTATACTAATTTCTATTATATTATAATAGTATATTTTTTCTTTCCCCCTCTTTTAGAGGGCTGCTTATAAGAGAGGTTTATCTAAATATTCTTAATAGAACTTATTAAGAAGTTTAAGGTCTTTAAGAGCTTTAGCTAACTTCTAGAACTAATTATTATATCTAATTTATTTTACTAAGTATTTATATTATTATCTTTTATAGTTATATTAGAGGTTTTTAATACGTTTAATCTAGAATTCTTCTTCTCTATTAACTTTAACTAGTAGAGGTAGAGAATTTTACTATTCTAATAAATAATTAGACTTAGAGATAGCAGGTCTAAAAAGCTATATATAAAAGACTAAATATAGCTTATTTATTAATTCTAGAAAGTTAAGTTAATAGGTATAAGAAGAGACTATTTAGCTTACTTTATAAAGACTTAGATTTTTCTAATTAAGCTTCTTAGACGCGCGTATTATTTAGATATTACGTATATTTAGCTAGACTTTATCTCTTACTTAATAGGCTAGAGCTAATTATTAAGACTTATTCGCGTATTCTTACTATACTACTTAGAACTATCTAAGCTTTACTTATATAAATTCTATAATATTCTTTATTTATTTTATAAATTAGTTAGCTTTTTACGCTTAGAGATGCAGAGCTAAAGGTATCTAATTTCTAGTAAATTATTTAAATTCTATTTAGAAATTCTATCTATACGTAGTAATAAAAAGAGTAATTTTTATTAACTTAAAAATAGTATTATTAACTATAAACTATATAGTAGCTAACTATTATACTTAGTTATTCTATAAGTAGTTTATATATATACGTAAGACTTACTTTATAATTATATTTATATTCTTTATCTAACTATTAGTTTATAGATAAAAAGTAGTTAACAGTAGAGTCTTAATATCTAACTATATATAAAACTCCTACTAAAAGGCTAAGATAAATTATAGACTCTAATTAGAAATAATTATTTTAGGTAGGCTATAGTATATCTATATATATTATAAGAATAGCTTTGCTACTTCTTACGTAGTTATTAGCGTATATAGAATTAATACGCAGTACTTTATTAATCTATTAATTACTACTAAAATATTAGAATATCTTTTAAATAGTAGAAGATTAACTATAAAGTCTATAAATATATATTACTATCTTTAATAAGAGATAAGAAGTAGTTTAAGTAGTCTATAATACTTTTTATAATTTACTTTTAATTACTTATAAACGTAGCAGTAAGCGACGTATTATTATATAGTATTAAATATATTTAACTAGTAGTATTCTTTTTAGAGTATTTCTAATATCTTTTCTTAGTCTAGGTAGCTATCTATAGAGGAATCGTATATAAGTCTAAGTAGCTTAATCTTAAGCTTATTATTATTTAGTACTATAAGCTTATTATAGTAGTATAATTAATTATCTCTAAAAGTATACTCTGCTAGCGTAAGCTTCTTTAAGCGTCTAACTTCTATTTAGAGGAGTTTTAGTATTTTTTATATTAGCTCGTTATTTAGGTATTTATTATTAATAATCTACTAAATAGATTAGTTAGTCTCTATTAGTATAAGATCTGTCTATTTAAAGATCTTTAGTAGTAGTAGAGTTTATATATATATCTTACGTACTTCTTTCTATATAGATACGTTCTATAATTATTATATAAGAGCGTTTAATTTCTTTTTTTATTTTCTTAGTTAGTATATAATCTTAAATTTAAATCTTAAAAGATACTTAGACTATCTAGTCTAATAGTAGCTAAGCTGCTTTATTATAGTAAAGTACTAGAGATTCTAATAATTACTTAGAATCTTAATTAGATAAGCAGCGCCTTCTAGCTTAGATCTCTATTATTTAAAGTAATATATAATTACTAGAAGTTTCTTATTATAGATCTTATAGTTATACTTTATAAAATTTAACTATTTTAAGAGATAAGCTATAAGCTAGAGTATTCTATCTATATTTTATTAAAAAAAGATACTTATAGTAATATAGTTAGATAAGTCTGCTTTTAGTATAATTAGTAGCTTAGAGTTAAAATATTAAAAGATAGATACTATAGTAAAAGCTTCTTTAAATTAATTAAATACTATTTAGTAAGCTTCTAAGAATACGAATAGTATCCTCTTCTTAGTTAAAGCTATTAGTAATAATATAAGCTCTAAGAACTAATCTATAAATTATTAATAAAAGTTTATAAATTCTAAAAACGCTTAAATATTCTTTATATTCTATAAGTATTCTTATTCTTAAATTATATATATTTTAGTAGAATCTATCTTAATTTCTTTAGTAAATATTACGTACTTTAAGTATAATATCTTAGTCTTAAAGAATTTACT
>JAFHBV010000977.1:0-11352 GCA_019022785.1 Pseudomonodictys pantanalensis | reverse complement strand
TTTACTAATTATAAAGTTATAAGCTTTTAAAATAGATAAGAAAATCGATTACGTTTTTTCCGTATTACCCCTCTGTATTATAAAATAATACGGCTTAAGCTATAGAAGTAATAGTAGTAGAGAAAGTATTCTTAGAGTCTCTTAAATAATAAGAAGCTACTTTATTTATTTCTAGTCTATCTCTATTACTCTTTATCTAGAGTTTAATAGATAGTTTATTAGATAATATATAAGATATAGTAGTCTTTAACTATCTTAGTAAGATATTACCTTCTTCTAAAAGTTAGATTTCTTAAATTCTTAAGATTTATTTAACTTTCTTTCTTCTTTCTTCTACGGGTAGAAATAGTATAGATATCTATTAATTAGATTTATTTATATTATATTTATCTTTAAGCTACGTTCTTTTTATATAGCTATATATATTATATTTATTTTAGTATCTTTTAAGAAGTAGTTTATAGTTTAGTTATAGATTAGCCTTTAGTTTCTATATATTTTCTAATTCTAGATAGCTCTTCTACTTTACTAATTATTCTTAATAATCTTAAAGATCTTTAATCTTAAATTTATTATTCTTCTTAATCTTATAACTAAATTTTGTCTAAATGGGTATTTCTTAGTTTACGGGTTCTAGAAGAGATACGTAGAATACTAGGTATATCTTAGTATTATTAGATAGCTTAAGTTTATAGTTTACTAGACTTATTTACTTAGTAACGTAAAATAGTCTAACTTTTATATAATCTAGTCTTTTACTAAATTACTTTATTTATAAATTTTTTATAAGAAGATACGTTTTATCTCTCTTTTTTAGCTAAGGTACTATTTTTTATTTTTAGTTAATATATGAAATACTTTTACGTTATACTATTTCTAGATATTACTTTATCTTTTTATATATTTCTTTTAGTTATTCTACGTCGTTAACCGCTGCGTTAGTTCTAATATTACTTAGTATTATTACTTTAAAGAGATTTAGATATCTTCTATAGTTTACGTAGTATAGTATTTATTCTATAGCTTCTAACATTTTATTATTATATGCTAATTATACTATAAGTAGTAGTAAAACCTAATTATTCTATTATTAATTACTATATATTCTTAGATAGATTTTTATTATTCTATTTATTCTTTTTATTTATCTATCTATTTATAAGTAATAGACTATTAATAGTTTTCTTTTCGTACCTAGTTATACTAGCTATATTATCTAGTAATTACTTATAAAGAGCTTATCTCTATTACTAATAATTATTTTTAGTATTTTATATTATTATATTAGTCTATTAGCTAGTACCTGTTCTAGTTATCTTATAGTATAAGTACTTCTAAAAGGTAATATAATAGCGTACTTAGTAAATCTATCTACGATTACTAATATTACGTTATACTAAATTCTAGTAATAGAGTCTATTAACTTAGATAATTCTATTACGAAGTTAATTGTAATATTAGTTTATAGTTTAGTTAGTAGTTTAATAGCTTATATTTCTCTATATAGTATATAGATATTATACTTATTCTTCTAATAGTCTATATATTTACTAATAAAGTACGTAATCTTATCTTTTATCCTAGTAAAGATATAATATCTCTATATAAGTTCTATTATTCTTATTATTTCTAGATATTCGTATAGTAGATTATTATAGTATTATCTAATAATAGCCTCTTATAGTTTCTCTAGAACCTTATTTATTATCTGTAATATACTATTAATTTATCTAGCTAGTTCTAAAGTTCTATTCTTATTAGTAGTAAGAATCTTTATATTAGTACTTATCTTTTCTTCTATAATATTACTTCTTTTACTAAGCGCATTAGCTCTTCTATTCTCTTATTCTAAATAGTAGAGAATTCTAAACTTATATTATTCTAATAGTTTAGCTTATTTAACTTATTATTCTATTAGCTTCTTTATTATTATAAAGTAAGTAAGATTCTTATAATCTATTAAAATATCTAATTCTAAGCTGCTAAGTACGTATACTCTCTAATACTTTAGAGCGTCTATAATAGCTATAAGTTTCTTATTATAAATATTATATCTTTTCTCTAGTCTAGAGAACTTACGTAAGTAGTAAGTAATAAAGTACTATTATCTATTTTATTATTACGTAATATAAGCTTCTAATACTAGGTTTAAAGTATTAGTTTTAATTTACGTTAGTTTATTAAATCTAAAGGTTATTAGTATTAATAGTTTAATATACGCTTACTTAAGTTACTTAAAGACTTATTTCTATTTTAATCTCTAAATAAATAGTATATTCTTTCGCGTAAGCTTTATAAGTAGTATTATCCTCTTACTATAGTTCTATATAAACCTTTAGTTAAAGTTATAAAATCTAAGAAATTCTTAGATTTCTTTAATATTTCTTAGTTATAGCTAGTCTTATATAATCTTAATCTTATTTAAGCTTATTTTAACTCTATTAATACTAATTTAGAAACTAAGGTATTTAATCTCTTACTTATAGAACTTATACTTTTTTAGATTAAGTCGCAGATACGCTTTATTAAGGTATATAAGTATCTTCTTATTATATTCTACGTATTCTTTTAGTATTTTTAAGTAGATTAAGATGTCGTTAAGGTATACTACTATAAAGTTATCTAAGTATACTCTTAGTATATTATTAATTAGTACTTAGAATATTACTAGTATATTTATAAGTCTAAATAGTATAATTATATACTTATAATATTTATATCTTATTTTAAAGGCTGTCTTTTACTTATCTCTCTTTTTAATATAATATAAGTAGTAATCTTCTCTTAAATCTAGCGCTATAAAGTATTTAGCTTTATATAAGTAATTCTGTAATTTACTAATATTTAATAATAGATATTAGTTTTTTACTATAATATTATTTAGCTTATAGTAGTTTATATATAGTTATAGTTTTCTATCTTTCTTAAGTATAAATAGAATTAGATATTTAGCTAGTAATTTTAACTTATAAATAAATTTTCTTTTTAAGTTCTTTTTAATATATTTCTATACTTTTTAGAGTTTTTTTTCTATTAAACTATAGATTAGTTCTTTTATTAAGTATATCTCTTCTTTAAGATTTATTTAGTAATTCTAAGGCTAGTACTTTAGTAAAGCGTCTTTTTTTACTACTTCTTTAAAGAGGTAACTCTATACTTAGTATTCTCTTAATATTTCTACTTTCTTAACTAAGTAGTCTAGCTAATAGTTTAACTACTAATTAGTATTATCGCGAGTATTTCTTTTAAGATTTCTAAGAGTTATATTATCTCTTACTAACTCTCTCTTCTTATTTCTAATCTAGTTTCTATTTAGTATCTAAGAAGTTAACTGCTATTTTCTTTTATATATTTTATACGAAGTAATATTACTTATTATTTTCTTATCTACTAGTAGTTCTAAATACTACGTAGGCTTTATCTTACGTATATATTTATAGTTCTTAAGTAAAAGCGTTTAATTTATCTAATTAATTCTAGAATTATACTTTCTTAACTAAAGTAATCTTAAAATAATATTATAGATAGCTAGTCTAAAATAATTAAAATTAATTATTTTCTTATATACTTCTATATTTATACTTGCGTTATATATCTTATACGTAATTTTAGACTATTCTAGTATTAGTTACCTATTTATAATATATAGCTTATAAGCGTATTACTTTTTATTATCTAGAGCTTACTTCTAAATACTACTTTAGCTAATATATAGTTTTTCTATACTCTATAGTTTAGTAGCGCGTTTATATTATATCTTTTAAGTATAACTCTTAGTTTAATAAGTTCTTTAGAGTTTATAGCTGTAAGGCTCTTAGGTTTATAATTAGAGTAAGTTACTAATCTAAAAAAGACTCTAATTTATTAGTAAATCTATTTTTCTTCTTTTATTTTTAATATCTCTTATATTTTAGATTTAAGTACGTCTGCTATTTCTCTTAATTATAGTTACTATTAAGTATAATTTATATTTATAGTAAGTTTACTAGATTCTTATATTCTAGAAACTATAAACGTTTATATTTATTCTAAAAGTAATATACGTACTTATCTTTATTATAGTTATAGTATTAGTAGTTATACTTAGAGTAGTAAGTTAGAAACTATCTTACTCTAATTTTATTTAAATAGTGCGTTACGTAGTTATCTTATTTATACGCTATCTATAAGAGTAGTTTATATATAAAGTTTCTTTAGTTATAATTATAATAGTATTTTTTATTATCTAAGATTATAGTAGTAGTTCTCTTATTAGCGCGTTCTTTATATTAGATCTTAAGCTTTTTTTATAGTAGTTAATTCTTCTTATTAGAATCTTTTTATAGTTTTACCTTACTCTAATTTATATAGTACTAATATAGTATTAAGTTATATAGTTCGTCTTATAGGTTAACGCTACTCTTATAATTCTTATATTCTTACTTATACTCTGCTTATTCTTACTTATTAAGTTATTTCTATAATCTCTTTACTAAGATATACTTCTCTAAAGTTTTTACTAGTATAGTTTTTTCTTTAAACGTAATTTACGTATTATTATTAATATATTTCGTAACTTCTACTCCTATTTAGTAGAGTAGGTATAGATAAGAATTAAGCGTAAACTTATATAGTTTATTATATAAGTTATTCTAATTCTATTATTATTATTAATCTCTTAGTAGATTATATATTCTATTTATAAGTTATTTATATTCTTATTAGATCTCTTTAGTTATAGATATAACTATCTATTCTTCTATTATTATATCTACTTATAGTATATTAATCTATCTAGTTTCTTAGTTTATTATTTCTTCTTCTACTAAGGCTGGTCTAAGGTATTATATTAGTATTATCTAATCGCGTATTAGTAGATTAGTTATATAATTAATACCTCTCTTAGATTTTAATCTCTTATTATATATTCTTAGAATTCTTAAGTATATTATCTTTTATCTTTATCTTTTATTCCTTTCTATTTATCTATTTAAATTATGTAATAGTTTACTTTTATAGAGAATTAGATGAGCTACTTAGTAGTATATAAGAAAAGAGAGAAGATTACTTAATTAACTACTAAGAAGATTAGCTTAACCTATATAGACTAGTCTAGATTATAAGATTAAGTTCTATAATCTCTAGATCTTAGCTATAAAGCTTAGCTCTATAATATACTCTCTAAGTACGCTATATAGTAGTATATCTAACTAAGCGTAAATAAGTTAGTAAGTAAGTAAGTAAATAAGTAAGTAGGTAAGTAAGTAGGTAAGTAAGAGCGCGCTGTAGTAACGCTATCTATACGTAACTATATACTATATATAACCTATTTACTTATAGTAATTATAATAGTAATAAAAGCTTCTTTCTTATTTAAATCTTTTCTTTCTTTAATACTATTAATAATAGCTTATATAAGTTCTATTTCTATACTTCTTTTACTTCTATTATTATTATAAGTATTACGCGTTATAAATCTTTACTAATTATATTATAGACTAAGTTCTCTAATATCTAGTATACTACTACTACTATTACTTATACTACTTACTATAATATTTACTTCTTTACTCTCTTTACTAGTCTACTACTATAATTATTAAAGAAGAAGTATAGTTACTTATATAAAGAGCTTTTAATCTTATTTATACTCTCTTTTTAGTTTACGTCTATATCTTAGTCTTAGCTCTAGCTTTAGTCTAAGTCTACTAGTCTATCTACTAGTACTCTCTAGTAAGATACTTCTAGTATAACTTATATATAGCTCTATCTAAATTATATACGTAGTATACTTACTAAATACTTTAATAGAGAGTATTAGAATATAACGTTTAGAACGCGCTACTAGTATTACTTCTCTAGATACGTCTATAAAGAGCTATATATTATAGTCTTACTCTTAAGCTTTCTATACTAATTTAACTATAATCTATTTACTATTCTATCTACTACTATATAGTTTATAACCGCGCTTTAAGAGAGATCTTACTACGTAAATTTAAATAGCTTATTATATACTTATATAATTACTTATACTTTATAGAAGATCTGCCGCGCTTATACTACTATACATATACTTCTTAAAAAGGAGATAAGAGAGTAGTAGTAATAGTAGTAATAGTAAAAGTAGTAGTAGTAGATTAAGAAGAATAAAAATAAGAAAGATAATTATCTACTAGCGTTATAAAAGCTCTAAAAAAGCGTCTCTATATATATTACAGTAATTATTAATCTTATTCTTATATATATAAATTAGTTTTCTTTTTTATTTTTATTTTCTTTACGCTCTTCTAGGGTCTCTTAGAGAGAGAGATAATAATATCCTCTTTAGTAATAATTATTTAAATACTCGTCTTTATACTCTTATACTTCTATAATCTTTAGTAATATTATTTATATATACTTAATTCTAAGCTAATTTTTAAAGTACTAAAATTATTATATTAGTAGGTTCTTAATAAGGCTATCTACTAGTATATTTCTTATTTTAAGGTAAAGTATTTAGAAACTGCCTTTTATATATTCTTAGTAAAGCTATATATTCTATATATTAATATAGTATAGCTTAGTCGTAATTCTTTTATACTCTTCTATAACTAGTCTAATTATTTATTAATTATTATAATAGATTTACTATCTAATAACTAAGTTAAGCTAGATTTCTTAGAAAAAATACTTTATAGTTAGAGATTTCTTAGCTACGTACTTAAGAGTAATTAGCTCTATCTTTATAGTTAATATAGTAACTATTACTTAGCGCGCTGCTTTCTATAGTACTAGACTACTAAAGAGTATTATAATATAGCTATATAATAATTATCTTATCTCTAGATTATCTATAAAAGACGTATTACTATATATAAAAAGCTTAGCTCTATTATATCTACTATATTAGATCTCTTTCTACTTTAATTAATAGAGATATATAATTATCTAGTCTATAACTGCGAAGTATTTATAGTCTAAGTTAGTTAAAAAGTATAATAGTTAAGATACTATAAATACGATGTTAGCGCGTACTATAATTACTATATATAGTATTAATTCTACGCGCTTTTAGTAAGTCTTAATTTTCTACTTTATTATCTTACTAATACTCTTTTTAAGTAAAACGCTTAATAGAGATATTATTAGAAAGAGCTTACTTTTATTAATCTTAAACTTCTTAGCTATCTTATTAATATACTTATTATAGATAAGCTAAATTATTCTAGCTACTCTATCTCTAATTACTTATATACTTAGAAACTATTATATAGGCTTTTAGCTCTTTATTTTATACTTTACTATAAGCGCCTTAATTAAGTTAGCTACTATTACTCTTTTAGAAGCGTAGTATATAATAAGAATATTATCTATATAGAAAAGAATTATTATATATCTCTTTTTATTAAAGAATAAGTATAGCTCTTTTATAGATAAGAAGAGCTCTAGCTTCTTAAGAGCTTATAAGAATTCTTTATACTAAAGTAGTAGTAAATTACGTAGCTTATATAAAGCTCTCTTAAGCTTAATATACTTCTTATTAATCTAGTATCTATCTAGTAGTTTATAAAGTACCTCTAGTTATCTATTATATTATATATTTAGAAACGCTTTAATAATATTATACTAATTAAGTTCTAAATTAAATTTTGCTATAATTACTACTATTACTCTAAATAAGCGCGCTATAAGCGTTATAGCGTAAGTTAACTATAGTATATTCTTCTTCTAGAGATTATCTCTTATATATATATAAGCTTTATACTTAAGAAAGAAGCTATTCTAATTAAGCTTATAAGTAAATACTTATTTAAGTAAAAGTAAATATATTATAAGATTTTTATACTTTTAGATCTTTTAAATATTCTTTCTACGTAACGTCTCTATCTTATACTACGTTATCTCTCTAAACTACTCTCTTAAAAGATATTTATATAAATTTTTCTACTTATTTAGAAGCTTTAGAAGATTATCTTAATATAATTAGATCTTTTTCTTAAGTAAGACTATTATTATAATTACTATATAGATAGTTTTATAAGTATAATTATTAGACTTCTATACTAGAAGAGCTCTTACTAGTAGAAAGTTATTTAGAATGTAATAAGAATTACTTAGATTATTACGTCTATTAAAGAGTAGTATATATATTCTACTTCTACTATCTCTAAGCTTACTTAGATTATTATTAGAGTTTTAGTTTTAGAGTTTCTAACTTACGCGTATAGTAGGTTCTTAGCTTTTTTTAATATACGCGCGTTTAGAGAGTAGTTTAGACGCTTTATCTAATAAGTAGAAAGTATTACTATTAGCTTAAAAGATATTCTACGCTAAAGTAGATACTACTTATATAGATAAGCTAAATTATTATAGATTAGCTTCTTTTATATTATTATTATAGTAACTACTTTAATTCTAAGAAACTTAACTCTTAGTAAGTCTAGTACTTTACTCTAGCTCTAGAGTTTACTTAGATATAGATAGAGTAGTATACTTCTTTAGTACTATACGCGTTTTTAGTAATCTACTAGCTATACTTATTACTTATATAATTATTAACTCTTCTAGTTCGTAATTAGATAGTTAGCTATTTATCTAATTTTAAGTCTAAAGGCTTATATTTTTAAGCTATTATTTAGAGAGCTTCTTAGTTATACCTATACTCTATTACTTACTTAACTATAAAGTAGAAAGTTTCTAGCTATCTTTTACTTTAGAGATCTTATTCTTCTTATAAAGAATTATTATAATTTTAATTACCTCTTCTTAGAGAAGTGTTTAGCTTTCTCTATTCTTATAGAAGAGGCTCTTATTAAATAATATATTTCTTATTATAATTATCTAGTTAAGCTTTAGAACTTATATTTTATAGATATTAGAGGCTTTATACTCTACTAAATAACTAATATAAGCTTATAAAGTAATCTTAAAGTATCTCTTATTACGTCTAGCTACTTAGTTCTAATTAAGTAGATAGATATAATACTTATACGTATATATACTACTCTAATTTAGTTATAGATCTACTATTATATATCTTACTTACGTTAGCTTATAGTACTTAAAGTACTATTAAAACTACGCGTTAAGAGTCTTATTAAGTAAGCGTAGATTATAGGCGTAGAAAGAGCTTATATTATATAGCTATACTACTATATATATAATCTCTAACTAGAGCTTTTTTAATAAACTTATACTAATTCTTATTTTTATTAACTTTATAACTATTTCTTATTTAGCGCGCTTTATATCTCTATTTAGCTTATACGTATAAAGTAGCGTTAGCTTAATTTCTATATTATTCTACTCTATCTACGTCTTATATACTAATTATTCTTTCTAAGAGAGTATTATACTATCTAAATCTTACTTCTATTTAAAGATTATAAGCTTATATTTAGTACGTATTATACGCTTAAATAACTATAAAGAGTATAAGATCTCTAAAAGTAATTTAGACTTTAAAATAAATACGTAGAGCTTTCTACTAAAGTTATACTTAAGAAGTAGTATTTATAAAGCGCCTACTTATTCTAAAGGTATATTAAATAAGTTCTAAGTAATTCTTTAGAATAAGTAAGATAATTACTTAATTAGTTATTTAGAGATAATTTAGATTATATACGTAATTATATAGTATTTACACTTAGCTTATACTATACTCTTAATCTTAATATTACGTACTTACGTTACTAGAGCTTATAGCGCTTTAAGGCCTAAGTACTCTACTCTTAAATACTAAAGAAGCTCTAAATTACTTCTTAAATAAGTTTACTATAATAGATAATAGATAACTACGTTAATTAGAGCTATAAAGTAGTAAGTAATAGGCTTATATTTAATAAAGGTAAGATTATATTTACGCTATAAAGTAGCTAGTACTATACTCTTCTTAATTATTCTAATATATAGAGAGTAGTCTAGCTTTAGATACTAGATATCTTTCTTCTATAATTAAGCTTCTAATACTATATTAAGATAAAAACCTTTAACTGCTATAATATCTTATAGCTTAAAATCTTCTATATACTGCCTATAAGCTTTATTAATTATATTCTTAATTAAGTAAATACCTCTTCTTTAGATTAGAAATATCTAAGTTCTAGCTTTAATACTATCTAAGCTTATAGCCTTTATAAAAGATTTAGATATAAGTATATCTTTTATATTTACTAAGTATATAGCTACTCTCTTATCTAAGATAGTACTTACTAATAATAGATAAGTATTAAAGTCTATAGTTACGTAAATTTTAGTACTAATTAGAGTAGAATTAATTAGAGTAGCTTATATTTTATCTAAGTAAGCTAAGCTAGAGCTATTCTCTATAGTAGTTAGAATACTTAGAATTACTTACTTTTTTAAGATAAGATAATCTTTTATAGTCTTAAATTTATCTAAGTATAGATACTATAGAATCTTTATATAGTAGGTTTCTATAAGCTAAAGAGGCTGCCTCTTAACTACTATAGTAATTAGATAGTACTTATAAAGCGGCTACTTATAGATCTAAAATACTTATTTTACTTAATAAGAATATAAGATCTCTTTAGTCTTATACTATAGAGTATTATTTATTTTACGTTTATTAGAGCGTCTATTTAGCGTTATAAAGATCTCTAGATTATATTAAATAGCTCTAAGCTCGTACTCTTAAATTATTATAGCGAAGATTCTACTAATCTAAATAAGCGTTAGTTACTTCTTACTAAGTACGCTATTACTAATAATTACCTAGTATATTAATTATATCTAATCTAGTATAAGCTTAGAAGTAAGAGAATTAAGAAAGTTCTACGTTATAAGCTACTTTTTAATATTTTAAACGTAGTATATCTTAGCTTTATTATAAAGAAACTCTTATTATTAAAGCTAAGCTTTTAGTATTTAAGTTCTTTACTTTTCTATTTTAAGATATGCTTAATACTCTATATATACTATATTAATTATACTTTTCTTTATAAAAGTAAGCTACTCTTTTAGAGAGCGTATAAAGTCTTATAAAGTTACGTATTCTTTAAAGATAAGTATTATTATAACTAGTCTAAGAAGCTCTAGAGTAACTATACTATTAATCTAGTTAATAATTATTTAGATATATATAGCTTAAGTAGCTTAGTTAGTTATAGTAAGCTTATACTAAAAGATCTTAGTTTAGTAAATTATCTAAATCTCTATATCTATCTTTACGTTATACGTTTCTTTAATTAAGTTAATTATAGAAGTAACTAGGCTAGTAGTAGGTACGTTAGAGATATTAAAATTAATCTAATTCTATACTTATTAAAAGATTATATAGAATTATAGCTAGATAAATTAGTAAGACTAAATTAAGTTATTATAGAGCTAATATAGGCTAGTAGAAAGAGCATTACTTATTATAAGTAA
>JAFHBV010000976.1:0-11941 GCA_019022785.1 Pseudomonodictys pantanalensis | reverse complement strand
TCGTGGGCTGGGTGTTGTGTATTATAGTAACCCATAATTCGTTCCCCAAGGTACATGGCTTGGACCTTCCGTTTGTGTTCCATTATCTTGTGTTTGATACCGTGCCAGCCACGAAGACCCCCCCCCCCAAAGTCATATAAGCTATAAGATGGAATCACGTACGCTGCTACGGCAATCGTCTAGGCATTTTCATCCTGGCACCTTATGCTGGGAGCGGGGGAGGTAACAGGTAGAAATATGAGGTTCGCAGTGCCCAATTTTCAGAGATCAGCGCTGGCTGGAAACACGGTGCAAGGAAACCGCCGATTGCACGCGCTGCATGTCGCGACACGCGCTCGGGTGAGAGTTCACCTTATTCGTTTATAGGCTCCCTCCAATGTCGTGCCAAGTTCGACAAGCGAAGAACTTGATTTATTTCTTCGGCAAGGTGGATTCATGATTGGATGTTTATAGCGAGCTGTGCGGCACGCGACGCCTAGTCCGAACGACGGAAAAGAAAGTGCAGGTTTCCTTGTTCATTACTTAAGTATTCCATAGCCCAGATTTCAGGATTCCCTTGGTCAGCCTTGTCAAGTAACCACCGATCACTATCGCTTCTTACTCGATGTGAAGCGTAAGACTAATATCAATGATGTTCATCGCGAGTCTGGTCATCGCGTTAACAGCCACGGCGGCGGCGTCGGTTGTCCTCGAGCACCGGACAAGTCTTGAGACTCGATATCAGCCGCTTCAGAAGAGACTCGCCACCTGTTATAGCGTTTCGAGTAGGTTGGGTCCACTTCTTCAATTTGAGGACCTCGCTGCTTCCGGTGCTAATGTGCTCATCTTAAGTAACTGCCACCGGAATACCACCACCCCCCGGGCCTCCAACAAGTGGGGCAACCACATTCACCTCAGTCTGTGATCCCAATCAGACATGCTGCTCCTACAACTGTATGCCTATTGATGCGACATGCTGCACCTCGCGGGGAGGGGATTGGTGCCCATCAGGCTATTTCTGCACAACCCCATTCTACATAGGCGACAGCACCTGCAAACAGTCATACACTTACGCACCCCAAACATACCCGACTACGGTGAATCAACAGTCTTCGACGACCTCGGCACCAACGGCAACTAGTAAGCATTCGTAGATCCTGCAAAGACTGAAGAGTCGCGCTAATACATTGCCACCTCGTCAGAATCGTCAAGTGGTTTGGGTCTCACAGGGGGAAGTGTCGCAGGGATCGCCGTCTCCATCACTTGCTCAGTGCTCGGCCTGCTTTTTGGCATCGGATTCAGAATCTGGAAGCATAAGCGGAAGGAGCGGAGGGAACGCGAGCAGGTGGCGCAGACGGCGCAAACGGGCAGTGCGGATAGTAATGAGGAGGCAGAGAAGAGCTAACGAACGCCAAAGGAGACCTTCATAGTAGACAGATAATAATAGTCGCCGTAATATAATGTTAAACTTGCCAGATTATCTATATCATAGGCGCTTCTCTCTAAGAAATAGAGTAACTAGGTAATTCAGGTAGTTAATACATCTTATTTATAGAAGAGGACTACTGTATTACTTAGTAGATATAGGTATAAGAACTTATCTCACGTATCTGTTAGTTATATAGTAGTAGGTATTTATTTGTACTATGTTACAAGTAACGGTTGACGTTTTTGCCATTGCGGGCGGCGGGTAAAGTTAACAAGTAACAAAGAATAGATAAGACATTGAGCCTACTAGTATATACTTTTGTAGCCTAAGTCGCAGCAAGAGCGAAAAGCGAAGGAGCCTTCACTAAGGGATAGTAAACAGTGACAGCTTTTCGTAGCTAGACCATTTTTCTCACGCGATAATATGCGGCTAGGCTTCAACGATAAGGTGATTTTATTCCAGTACTAAGCGAATGCTACTCCCAGAAAGCTTGAAGACGAAGACTTCTGGGGCCTTGGAAGTTACCCCCTACTCGCGACTTTTAGAGACTTCGCCGCAAGCCCCGACCAATGCTCTTGATATTGCGTCATGTTGAGGGCAACATCGACGAGCTGAACGGGCTCTACTACAATACACTCCGACCGCCGACTCTCTCGCAGCCTTCCAGTCACATTCATGACCATAAGGTGTCTCTGTCGTCTAATGCCCGTTGGCACCGTTTCCGGATTGGTTACCCTTGCCAGTATTGCGAGTCAGAGCATTATTCGGGGTCCAATGGTCCTCTCGAGGGGACTGGCTGAGCCATCGAGCAAGTGAATAGGAAGCGCCAGTCAAGCTCGGCGGCTACGGATGTCAGTAAGCGTTCTTCGGGGATTTTGGGCAAACAAGTGTAGGTCGAGCGATACTTCGATTTCGAAAAGGTACACGCTAAGAACGAATTGATACTAACGTTTGTGTGCGTGCCGGCTTGACCGCCGGTGTTGGTCACGCCATTAGCGTTTCCCGAGGCGTTGTCCGAGCGCTCTTGGGGCATCTTGGACAGTTGATGCTGAGGTGGTGATGGGCAGTGTACTGAAGTATACCTTTTGGTGAGTTGGGAAGTCTTTGGCCTAGTATCTGGAGCAATTAAATACTGTGCAGAGGCCGCCATGATTGTCCTGCGGCCGCTGAGAATTCCAGTTGTCGAACGATTGCGCTTTTCGAGTGACGCGAGGAACTTGCGTGCACAGCGAATACGGACAGAACAGGATGAGAAGTGTGGCATCTCGGGTCATGACCCCTTGACAATCTTCGGGGTCCTGCGCAGAACTTGTGCAGGCGGTATTGATTGGCCGCAGAAAGAGGCCATCGTTGGTTTTTACGGTCTTTTCGGCGGATTGTGGTAGCCTCCGTCTGTTTCCGATATTGCACGGCTGCAGTTGAGTGCAAGGGACTTGTGCGTTCGCCGGCTGTGGCTACGCCCTGGCGCAAATCATCTGCATAGGACTTTTGCCATCTCCTCTCAAGTTGCCGAGCTGCGTTGGCTGAGTTTGAGCTGCATGGCTTCGTGTCAGTTGGTTTTAGCGTTGCTGCAGGGAACTTGCGCTCTGCGAATCATGCGTCGCCTGCGCCTGCACGGAACTTGTGATTTCTTATCTCATTGGCGCATTCGAGGTGCCACACACGCGCACCGTGGCAGGGCGCTGGCTGCCTTCTTTTAGTGGCGCGGTTTGCACGAAAGCGGCGAAGCCTTGATGCCTCATCAGGCGCACATAAATGTCCAGAAGAACCACGGATCCTCTTCGAGCAACCCAGCACCTTCAACGGCTCCACGGAAACTGGAACGCAACGCGAAAGACTTAAACTTATCTTTGCTCTCAATTCCCCTGTAATCATGCCGCCCTCGTCGCTTCCTTTTCAGAGACAGCCTTCCGCGAACCACCCCCGGTTGCGGCTCGGGAACGATCCTGATTGGGAGATTTATAGAACCACGATTTGTGACCTCTATGCGACCAAGAAGCTGGAGGAAGTGATGAAGATCATGAAAGACAAGGGATTTAATTCCAGGCATGATCGCCTTAACCTTGGGTGATGTTTCCTTGCGTTAACGCGGAACAGCAAGAAAATTTACAAGACGAAGTTCAAAGAATGGGATGCTGATACCAAGTACATCAAGGCTCCCCAATACATGGCTATGCTCAAGAAAAAGAGGAAACGGGAGCAGGAAGAGCCTGAAAAGGCGACAAAATTTCAACTCGACGGAGAGACTGTACCGGATTCGAAGATTGAGAGATGGCGCACCGGTATGATTCGGCGAGGGCGAATCACAGAGGACGACACATTCTCCGAAGCTAGTAAGTACTATTCGATGCTCCCGAGCCCGTCGATTCACCTCATGACCTTACGCAGAGACGCCACCTGGTCTAACATATCGAACACCAACCCCCTCCCTCGGGGGCTGTTCTCCGCGATCCAAACCTTCCGTTGACTACTTTTCCGTCACCGGCTCTCCACCCATACCCCAGACTTCGGTCAGGCACCTCCGGTCACCGCAGTCAACATCACCTCTACTTTCTCTCTCTCCCACAATGCGGTCGCCCCTGTCGCCCATGGGTCATTTGCACTTCTTGGACGATATAGACCCGCTCCCTTGGCAGAGCGTAGACGACCTGGTGAGCAGACCATCCCAGCCCCATCTCTGGCTGGGACCGATACCGAACGCCACCGTTATACCTCAACCTCTCCAGTCAAATATGCCATGGTTCCTGTTCCAGAGCTGCATCAGAACTCAATTGCGTATCAACACGCCTTCACCATTAGCCTCCACTCACAGCCCCAATAACGTAGACATCACGGAAATGGCACTGTTACGATCGGTTCTGCATAATCTGAAATTATCGCTAGACGAAGGCCCCGGTTCTCTAAAGCTAACCTCCTTTTTTGAGCAGGCGATTCCTGAAAAGTCAAATGGAGAAGTCGCACAGAACCTACAAGGAGCCCTCAATACTTCCGGTGGTTCACGTGAGGCTCACATTTCAGAGTTGTGTTTGGGCTTGATCTCAAACAACGCCATGCCAAAAGCTGGGATACGGCTATTCCTGAAATCGCTTGTCAAGCGCAAGTACAAGAACCTCCAGAGATTTCTCGATATCGATACGCCTACTATCAAAGCGGTTTCGACACAAATCCTGGAGATTGTTGCCGCGGACGGAGACAAATCGACCTTAGACTTTCTGCTCAAGGCAGGGGTTGACTGTAGCTGCCTCAAAGGCGAGAGGGGTGGACGATTGTTACAGTTAGCTATCCGTGCTGGAGCAGCAGAGGTAGCCAAAGACCTGGTGAAATATGGCGCCGATGTCAACCCACAACCCATCCACTCAAGCTACGAAGACTATGAAGACGACATGTGCTTTAACTTAACACCTCTACACCTTGCGATAGAAATAGACAACCCGGACCTCATGGGCTACCTAATCGACAATGGTGCCCGATTTGATGTTTGGGTTGGTCCCTACACTGGAACAGCATTCGCCTATGCCATCAGATTAGAACGTCTCGGATGCATTTCGTTATTACTCAAGGCTGGAGGCAACGTCGACACTTGCCGAGTCCCTTACTTCCGATCAAGAGGTATGCTTCAGGGCAAACCGTCCTTTCTAGATGCGTTGGACTACGCATACCTGGATTGTTCCTCTGAAATCTACGACCTACTGTTACCTTGGAGTACAGAGGCGAAGACATCAATTTCTATCCATGGAGTGTCGCACGCGGCAACAGACGGAGTCGAGAAACTGAATGCTTATCTCGAAGAACACGGGGGCTGGAGTGACGAAGATGAGGATGTACTCGAAGAGGCGCTTGGCTACGCCCATTACTTTTCCGGCCACGAAAAAGCCATCGACACTCTGTTGGATTTTAGAGTTGACCCGAATGTCCCTACATATATATACTGGAAAGAACCCCCATTATACTACGCCATAGAGGAGGAGAGCTATTCTCATGTTACGCGTCTCCTTAATGCCGGTGCTTCGATCACGAAAGAAGTACTGGAACTAGCGGCCTTATATGGGTGCTCCGAGATCTTTCAATTATTAATCAACCGGGGAGCCAACCTCAACTTATATGGTGACGCAATCTTACAAAGCGCAATATTACAGAACAATCTTCGCGCTGTCAAGATTTTACGGCACTCTGGCGTGGACTTGAACAAGTGGCATCAGGGAACTTCGCCAATTCATGTGGCGGCAGAGCACGCACACGATATAATGGAATATCTACTGCGACATAATGTGAGTCCAGATGTACCACCGGATTCCAAGGGATTTACCCCCCTCCATTACGCAGTGGAAAGGCAGAGTTTCAGCATGGTCGAACTCCTGGTGAGCAGGGACGCCGGAATCATTGCGCGTTCGGAGCAACACGCTGATGTAACACTGCTGGAATTATGTGCCCACGGTTGGCGCGATTACGAAAGTCGCCGGGTTTTCGAATACCTGTTGGAGCGAGGAGCTTCTGTTAAATGTCCCAGACGCGGATGGGGAGCCAAGAATTGGCATCCGGTATTATCCTCGCTCATCCAGAGGTCGGCGGACTATGAGCTTGTTATACGGGTAATAGAAGAAGGTCCTAACATAAACGAAACGGGGAAGGGTTTTAAGGCAATGTCGCCTATTCAAGCCGCTGCCCATGTAGGCAACCTCGGCCTCGTCAAAAAGCTCTACTGGATAGGCGCCGACATCAATGCTCCTGCGACCTCCTGGTATGGAAGAACTGCACTCCAGGCAGCCTGTGGCAGGGAGGAGGTCAATATGGAGCTTGTGTTCTTTCTTTTGGACAAGGGAGCCGAGGTTAATGCAGAAGCCGCTGAGAATGGTGGTGTAACTGCTCTCCAGAGCGCCGCGATCCGAGGGCATATCAAGCTCGCCATGCATCTCCTAGGTTGTGGGGCCGATGTGAACGCCCCTCCGGCTATCGAATATGGGCGGTCGGCACTTTCAGGAGCAGCAGAGTACGGCCGCTTAGACATGGTACAACTCCTGCTGAACAACAAAGCAGAATGCGGAGGAGGTGGATATGATGACGCCATAGAGCTCGCAAGATTGAATATGCATTGGGCAGTGGTGGATCTGTTGCGCAAGCATTCGGAAAGGAACGTCCCGTCATAAAACACGTAGGTTCGTATCCCATTCTTTGTTAGGTTTAAATTTGTGCTCGACACTGGACTGGAACGTGTCATAGAAACGCATTTTGCGCTATTCTGAATGATGCGTGTTTTGCAGCACAATCTTGATGTACATGCTACCAAAATTATGATGCGAGTCTAGTTCGCTAACTGACAATAGGAAGATTCCGGTAGAGTAGTGCTGATAAAGGTGATGGTGGAAGAGGGTAGATAACAGAGCGCTGCATTTGTAAATCTCTTGATATCATTCAGTAACTGAGGTGCCCAGTTGGGAGCTGCGTTCGGAGCCAATCGAGCAGGAACGAGTATACGAGGCTGTGACGCTTATTCCCCCGAGTTTTGCTGGGCATGATGTCCCGAGTTTTATCCTTGGTTTGGCGAACCGTGGGCTCCTGATCGGCTCAACCAATCGCCGGGCACAATGCAGTATGTTCGTTCCCCACGTGCAGAAACCACATCAGCCACAGACTTGACAGGCGCCTGGCCCGGCGCGATGCTGGCCAGCTTGACTTAGACGAGTCTGTCCCTAATTATGTCTCTTACATCTTCGAGAGGTAGGATGGCCAACGTTCTAAGTAGTTAATAAAATAGTAACTTACTATATCATAACTAGAGGTAGAGAGAAGAAAAGAGCTACTTTTAGTTAGACTAAAGTAAGGCTAGAAGATTATGAAAATATATTATCTATATTATTGTTAAGAGTTATTCCTAGAAGAGAAAAAGATAGCTCTAAGAAATTAAGAGTAGAGAATACATAGGCCCTAAAGCTATAGTTAGGCAGAGACCTGGCGCCCGTTTCTGGTGTACCCCACGCAAAGCAGCAGTAAAAGGAAAAAGGGAAGTAAGATAAGAATACTCCGTGACACGATGAGGGGCTTTTGGTTCTAGTACTACTCTTGCGTAACCCACCGTAACAAGGCCGCTCCACTACTAAATTGGCATCGGTTTCATTATGTACCAAGCAATTCGCTCACAATTACCTTCAGAGTATGCTACAACTCGCAATTTACCATGAGATGGCAGCATTTGGCGTATCTCAAGGATGACGTCGTTTTTCGCTTTCACAGTTGATCAAACTATTGTTCATTGGCGTCGCATCGAAGACCCGCTTAGCACCGTGGCGTCGAGGATTTCAAATGTTGATATCGTGCCAGGAGGACCCATCTATGTCTACCTCATGGCTGTGTAATGTCCAATACCATTTGGAACTGGACCTTTGCCGCCATAAAGTTCGACATCTAGCGTGCTGAATACACTATATCCGCAAAGCAAGCGAGCTGTTTGCCTGCGTCCGAGGAGCTGGTGTGGTGTGATCTCAAACTCGCCAGAGCATTCTTGGAGCCATCAGCAATACAGTTTGCCTGAGTTGCACAAAGCATGCATGCTACCAAATTAAAGAAAATTAACTGCTACTCATTATGTGCTTTGCTGCATTCTCCCCTGGCTCTCATCGCAGCAGCTAAAGAGGCAACCCTAGTTCATCCAGATTCTCACTCGCTATCTGATTCAATATTTCCGCAATGTCGATCTCTTCATCGGACTCGACACGTTCGGATATGTCCATGCCGCCGCCTTCTCCCATCTCACGTGATCTCGCACCTTTGATTGCCACGATTTCATCTACATGCTGCCAGACATTCTGATCGGCCGTGATCATGTCGCGATGGAACTGGAAAGAGAAGCTCCCTTCCCCGTAATACATTTCTGAGTAGGTTCCGCACATCTTGCGGCATTGCTTTGCAGACATGCGCGAAGCCGGATCGGACGCTAGACAAGACACTGCGAGATTAAAGAGTGCCACGGGTAGCTGGTCCCTTTCACCACCTTTGCTTAAGTCAACCTCCCATTTCTTTTCGAGAACCACTCTGATCAGGCAACCGAAAGCGAACATATCAGAAGCTGAACTATAGGTATGAGACTTCTTCACTTCTGGAGCCCAGAAGTCGATGTTGCCATAGTATATCTGCAAGCGTTCCTCCTCGCGAACAAGCTTGCCCCCTTCGCCCAAGTCAGATAGTACAGCTTCGAAATCCTCTCGAATGTGAGGATCAAATAGGTACGAGACTTTTCTGACTAGGATATTTCCTTCATGAATGTCGCTGAACGTGCTGTTAATATGAATCACCGCCGGATTGGAATGGACCTACCGATGGATGATACCATGAGAATGAAGCTCCTCTAGACCGTTCAGCACATCGTCGACTAGCTCGAAAATGAGATCCCAGTCAGTGTTGTCTCCTCTGAGATGCCTGTGTAGGAAGCCAAGAATCGAGCCTTCTGAAGCGAAGTCCATCACGAGAAATAATACTCCCGGTGGAAGAAATGAAGGGATAGTCCTGGTGTCTGGAAGAATGTCTGGGGTTCTTGTGAGACCGTGAAAAGTGAGAAATCCAATCGGTGACCCTTGTAGTGCGGAATACGTAGTATCAAGCTGCAAGACAACATGAGTTCTGGGAAGAGAAACCGGTGATCTTTGGGAATAAAGGCCAACTAACCTCGCGTAAGAAGAGTGCATTTTCCTTCTTAGTTGAGCTTCTCATCATCTTCAGCGCAACAGTTCGCCGTTCATCAGCTACCATGTCGATCCTTTTTGGACACAGCCACGTCGCTTTGAAAACTTTGCCACGAGCCCCAACACCAAGTGGTTCCTGGTCAACCTCATGGAATTGATCGAAAGGAATGATATCAAGAAGCTCCTGATATTGTGGGTTGTAGTTCGTGTTGCCTAATATTTGTTGCAAATGCAGTGGTTCACCGAAACGGTACTGATCAACAAACCGGCGAAAGTATCGTAAGGCCGCTCTTTGGCTTTGTTGGTTCCACAATCTTCTGAAGGTTAGACCGGGAATCGTTTCGAGCAGCTTCCATTGGCCGTCGCGCGGGTCTCTCGTGACAGCGCAATCATTCTAACCATGTATTTAGTTATATGTCTTTGTTCAAGCTCAGTGAGTGCCGAAAAGCCCCACTTGGGGTAATATTGGAGTGACAAGACATACCCATTTTTCCCAGTAACTGTCCTTCTCTCCAAGAAGTCGGGAGTTTTTCAGAGGAGATGCGACGAAGACTAGACTTCCACTGTCTCCAATCATGTAGTCTGGATGAACTAAGCCATTCTCGATGCAAAAACCAAAGACCTCCTCCTCGGAGAATAAATGGTGATCAAAAAGGCAGCAGTTTTGCTCCAGCCAAAGGAACCGCTGCTCGGAGCCATCTGCACTTGATAAATTCGACCAAGGAACGAATTCAAGATAGTTCAGTTCTTGGACGAGGGCAAGAGCTGGCTAGGGGTTGTCAGTATGATCCTTGGGTACAGTTTGTGTTAAACGTTGCTTGGGGCACTGACCACGTCGTCAGCTTGTGACTCGCCTAGAAGTTGGTCTTGATAAGTCGAATTTGTGCATTTTGCTTCTTTGGGTTTCTGCGCGGCCATGTCTTTGTGTGACTGCCTCCCTTGGAGTCTGCTCAATATAGCACTTTTCCTGACGAGAGACCATATATCGTAACCTTTTACATGCAAAGTACCTATGTTGTAGAACCCACTTGACAGCCGCCTTCGCACAATAGGCTTTTGTCCAGTAGTTGAGACGGTGTCGGGGCCATTTCCAAGAGTGAGCGAGACGTCCTGCTGGGCTGAGGGCACCATCGAGGGTGGATCCGAGACTTTGGTGTTCTTTAAGGATTTCGAAACGTGAGATGAAGACGGCTCTGGGAAACCTGCCGGTTGACACAAACAGATGATCAGACCCCAATACTCTATGTCGCCAGCAGCGGGTATACCAATTAGATGGTTTTCGCCTGCGTCTTCTAGCACGCTTGCTCCGGAAAGTTGTTCATGGAGACCCGGATTATCTGACAAGAGCCTGTCTACTCTCGTAATAAACTTATAGTAGGCATCTGTTTGCAGGTGGCGAAGACGTTGCAGATAGAGCTCGAAGAATTTGTCTGGATCATCTTCTAAATAGTTTTCCCACTCGGGATCGCCGACTATGATCTCATAGTCATGTTTCACCTTCACCGTCCAATTCCAGAGGTTGAAGATGGGTGCTATTGGTGCCAGGTTATCCTTCAAGTTCAAGATCTCCTGGTTTCGGAAAGCGAGTCGGAAGCTATCCAGCAGCCTTTTTTCGTACTCGAGCAGCGAAAGGGTGATTAATACATCCATATGTGGGATTTCCAGGACAGCACACCGCTACTCCAAGGTAGGCTTTGGTCAGATGCGCCGAGGAAGCTTCGAGGTTATAGCTTGTCGGAATTCGTCGTTCGAAGTCTAGGGGTGAAGATGTCAGTCTTCAGGTAGCAGGAATGAAGTGGCCCTCAGCCATAGTTCTTTTCCACGGTTGCCTGCCATTACGTTTCTACTTATTCTAGCGAAAAATAGGAAAAAAGCTACCTTACCTAACTAAGCCTTTAGTACTACTTATTTATATAAAAAATACTTTAATATTTTTACTTTTATTAGTATTTTTTATACCTCTCTAAGATATCTCTTATTAGTTAGATTACTTATACTATACACTATTTAATATATAAAATATTATATAACTATATAAATTAAGTAAGATATCTTACTTTCTTATATTTTTACTTTTTATCTTTAGTAGAATATCTTATATAAGGTATACTTTACTAATATTATTAATATCTATAATAAACTAATTTATATTAAACTTTAATAATATAATAAAGAATATTTATATAATATCTTTTTTAGTATTAATATCTTTCTTATCTACTAATATCTAATATTTAAACTAACTAATATTATAAATACTAGACGCGCTATTAAAGAGTATCTAAATTCGCCTATATTAATAGATTATACTATATCTATAATAATTAACTATATATAAAAGAAAGGATTTATACTAAATTATTTAATATATATTTCTACTAATATAGTTAGCTTATATTTATAAAGGTAGTACGTTACTAGATAGAGAAACTAGATACCTTAGTATAAGTGAAATAAATATCTCTAACTAAGGGCCTTCGCGTAAGCAACTGAGCAAAGTAGCTGGTGGGGTGCTCAGACCACCAAGCCACATTTTTTGATGGGATTGGCTGAAACTCGAGCAAAACGCCACTTACGCACTTCGCTTAAACACGTTGGCTGATTGGTAAAGAAACCGACGATGACGTGGCAAGCATGACTAATTACTATAGGTCTTAAGAGCCTCATTGTTTCGGTCAAGAGACATTCAACGAGCATCAACAAACATCTTTTTTAATGTATGAAATGACTTTTTACAACCAACCTTTGCCCAAATAATTAAAGCGTCTCGGTCTATTGTTTGGGGTTTTTTTTTTTTTTTTTTTGATATTAAAATATACATCGGAATTGGGAAATAAAGTGGGGTGGCAATATAAGAGTT
>JAFHBV010000975.1:0-12592 GCA_019022785.1 Pseudomonodictys pantanalensis | reverse complement strand
CCCCGCCGGTACTGCTTCCGATCCCAGTCTCCATCGCCGCACCTTCGCATTTTATCGGTTTTTTCATATCCACAAACATTTTGACTCCCAAAGTTCCCCACCGAACCTAAGCGATCGTCGACATAAGAAGATGGCCCTGGGGCTGCTGCGTACAGAGTCGTACGCGTGGGTATCATCCATCTCTAAAAGACGGATTGTGTGGAGCTCCGGCAGCTGAGGAAACACTGCGCTGATGAGATGAGCCAGCCGATCCCCGATCCCTAGGGAGTTCGTGCTATCATGATATCAGGTTTCTCTGGGTTCCAATGCGTGTAAGTCTGAGGAGACGGGAGATGCACTGCACTTCCAGTAGGCGTCGAATGTGATGGTTTGTACGAAACCAGCTACGCGGGGTATCGATACGACGTCGGCAAATTCCACTAAGTGATATCGTTGGAGCCTGACTCGTATTTGGCTATAGTCGTGAGGCCTTCCTTGGACGGGGTCGTCCGCCAACTTTCGCCATTTCCGGCATGTTGCTCGAAAGTTATCAACACTCGTGGTATCGAGTTCGTTCAACACTATGTAGAGAAGTTCATTTGGTAATATTTGTCCTTCCTCCCGTTCGAGTACTTCCGCCATTGAGTGCCGACGAGGAGAAGCGTACGATGTATTGGATGAATGCGAAAATGATGAGGATAAAATGCGGGGTGGAGGGTTTGCTAGACTCTTATACTACTACTGCCACATTTGCGATGATTGTGTTATGTTTGTATTTGCCTCTTAAGACAAAGCACTGAGGACCATATCCGTAATAGTAGACGTACCAGACACTTCGAGCAGCGTCTGTACCTGAGAGATCGCGTCAGTCTCGTGTTAAAAGAAAGAATAGTCATGAACATAGAATCGAGAGAACTGGGACCCATCTCTGGGGAAGAGAACTAATGCGATATAAATCTTTCATATCGTATAACCTAGCTAGGCTTACGAATGTAGCCCAATCGCAGTGCAAGATGGATCGAAGTGGTTAAATGCATTAGGTGGACAAAAAGAGGTGAAGCGTAATAGGGCGGGTAAGGCCTCGTACGTATTAGTAGTAGTATAAGTAAAAGGCTGACTTTCAGAGGTACAAGAGCGTCGCGCAAGGTGTATTCTGGTTGAATACCGAAGAATACTGTCAGATTAGCGACAGGGCTGAATGTATCGGATGTCTTTTTGGCGAAGCTGCCGCAAAGAAGTTCCCTTGCCAACGCCGATGCGGCTGACAATGTCATGGCTCGTAGTGGGGAAGAGTTCGATACAAGTCTGGTCCTCGCAACTCTCCAAGCCCGGTTGGTGCGTTACTTCATAAAGCACATCGTAGGGGACATAGCTGAGCCAGATAATCAAGAACGCGTGTTGGCGAAACTGAAGCCAGTCGGAGCCTTGTGGGCCCATTGCGTGCCCAGCGCGTCAATCCGGGTGCGGGAGAGGCTGTGCAGGTCCTGCATGTTCGCTCGCACCAAAGGTCGTCCCCGGCGCCGAATGGTTGTTGCGGTGGTATCCCGAGTATCTGCTGGGGGTGTTGACAAACGAAGATAACCAAACGCTCGACCGCGGGCGCTCGACAAGCAGGGAACGGGTCTCCCGGTCGTGGCCGCGAGCTTCGTTTCGTTTGAGCATTCTCCATTGCATGCAAAGCGCCGCGAGTAGGCCTGTACCAATTGTGACAAGCTGTTGATGTTCTTCCTCGAGCTATATTTTCCACGCGACGTTGTATCCGATGGCGGATGACCGCTGAGACATCATCCCATGTATATGCCGGAGGCTGCAAAGATGTTCGCCGTGTATGCCGAAGAGAGAAGTGGAGACGACGGAGCTGGCTCTAGCTCGGCTGCTGCTGGACTCAAAGCCTCAAGTTAGCGCAGGTAAAATCATTCGAAGAGACCTCTCACCATTCGTTTCATTGGTGCGCCCAGAACCACCACCGAACCCACAAACAACCTCTCACCATTTCCCCCGCATCCTCTTCGTCTCGCAGTGAAGAGATCGTTTTTGTAAGGCCAGAAGCGTTTTTGTTCTCGTCGGTATATGGCACAATCTAGAGAGATGCGAGACGGCATACCCATCCCTTCCTGCCTCCGGGCAATCAGTGGAAGGACCTGCTGGACGGCGGTTTGGAGGGCTCGGAGAGAGCAGAGGTCGGCATCGAAAGAAGTGGTTTGGCTTTCATATTGTTAGTACATCAAATAACACCATGCGGAGAGGGGGGCGAACTACCATGTTCAATCCCATCCCCAACGGCGTCGCTACGGAAATGCGCGTCGGTGATGGGGTTTCTTTGGCCGGCTGCGAGGCTGCTCCATGTCATGCCCTAGATGAATGTCCAGGCTTTCTTCCCGACCGCCAGCCTCGCTGCGCTACAATCGCATGCCACGTTGCCCATATGCTCATGATATGGGCGCAGCACGAGTGTTGGTGCCGGAGAATGCAAGTGTGGGCATGCTTGGAGCTGAGGTCTCGTGCGGGTCCTTATCGATAAGGACACAAGCACCTGTCCTTTTCCTCGTCACCATGATTTCCCTCGCAACTCGGACAGAAAACAAGCACTCAACCCCGCCATGCTATCGCAAATACGCAGCTATGTGGAATCATGGCGGCGATAGATACCCTCGCTGACAACAAATAATGCCATGCATTGCTTCCAAAAATGGCACACCTTTGCCCAAGGACAATGGATACCACTTGTTCGCACCATTGACTCCATATTCCGCACCAAACGCCAGTGGGCAGGATCCTTCCACGACGACAGCGCATCGCCTGGGGCTGTTTCTTTTGCGTGACGCCGTTGTTGTGGGTACGAATTTGCAAGCGAAATGGATGGTTGTGCTGATTAGACCAAGAGAGCGGATGACGGGGCCACGACGTCTGTCCAAAAAGACCTTGCTAGAATGCAGCGCAAGGAAAAATAAGCCCTATTCGTATTGAGCACCACGGGGACTGGCCTGGTTGAAGGTCATCTCTCAGCCGATGCGGAAGAAATGGCATCATCGGTTTCCGACCACTGCCCTTTCTCATGTCTGCGTACTATCGACAAATTATGGCACACCGAAGAAGACGCGCCCGCATCGTCCCTCACCTAGAGCCAACAGAGGCGTCCCTCGGATCGGCTTTGTTACCGGCTGCCCGAGCGTGCATCATGCTACTTGCACATCAGCTTATGGGCTGCCATTCCAGTGCGTCAAAACCCCACCAGTGTCCATGCGACGATGCTAAACATCGCGAAAACCCACAATGAGTGCTCACGGAGCATCTTTGACAATGCAAACCGCTATGTTTGACTGCTGAGATTCTCACGGAGTTTCTGTCAATGTTAACATTTGCCCAGCACTTGACGCTTCAAACCAACTCACTTTCCAGCGTTCCATATCGATCTCCGCCTGTGTGATCTCTTCTGTGTCGACGATTTTGCTAATGAGCTTCGACTTCTGCTGTTGGACCCACTGAATGTACTGGAGCCTTTGCTTAGTAGCATTACATCCCGGACGTTCTCGGGTACATACCGTTTCAATGGAGTTCGGCACGATATACCGAGTGACCGTTACCTCTCGCTGCTGGCCGATGCGATAGACCCGATCGACTGCTTGCGCTTCTGCCATTGGACTCCAGTGAGGCTCCATTAGATGAACATGGTTCGCTGCTGTAAGATCAAGTCTGCCGTATTGACTTAGCAAAATCTCAAAGGCATTGTCCGAGCCTCAGACTTAACATACCCTTCACCTGCGCTGCCGATAGTGGCCAACATTACAGAGCAGCCCGGATCGTCGTTGAAATTTGTAAGTGCCATCCGTCTCGCCTCGAGGCTTGTACCTCCATCAATGCGACAAGTGTTGAACCCGTAATTCGAAAGCGCTAATTGGATCAAGTCAAGCATCTTTGTCCAATAGCTGAATACGACACTGAAATGGGTCAAATTTTACTTCAAGGCGAATGCGAGGAGTATACCTTTTCGCTGGAACGTATCGGACTCCCGTGGATGGCGTTGGAGTGTGAGCTGATATCAGCTTATTCAAAAGTGCGATGACTTTGGCGGAATAAACATGCTCTTCACTCTCGCCGCCGTCGCCCATGATCTCATCGCCGTCCGTTGTACGTGTATTTTGAGCATTGAACATGTTAATGGCTGTTTCTGATAAGATAGGCCGCCCGTGATCGCATATCAGCCTCAGAACATTGAGAAGGGAAAGAATGTTTCCATCTGGATTAGGTTCAAGGGCCACGGCTGTAGTGCCAGATGCCTTGACACCCGAAGCGAGTTCCATGGCCTTACTCTTGAAGAAGTCGTAGAGCACTTGGTCCTGCGTATGGAGTTTTACAGGCTCTGTCTTTTCGTATCTGGCCGGGAGCTTCAGTGCATCACCTATGCTTTCCTTTGTGCGACGAAGACACGTTGCTCGCACCAGCAACCGTAGTCTGCTCAGTCCTCCCTTCTTCTTTTCTTGTATTGGTTTTGTGATCCAATAGTCAAACATACTCTTTTCCCCAAAATCAGGTACCCTGAGAAAGCTCAAGAGTGCACCGTAATCGTCGAGCGAGTTGTGAACCGGAGTTCCGGTGAGGCACCATCTGAAAGAAGACTCTACTGAGCAGGTGGCCATGAAGGTTTGAGATGTTCGATTCCGAATATGATGTGCTGTTACGAAGTCAATACACTGCCCAGAAGAAGAGGCAATCAATAGTGGATACCCTCGTCTAGGACTATACGGTGCCACTTCTTCTGGAAAAGTGCTCCTTTGGCCTCAAAATCTGCTCGTAGCATCTCGTACGTGGTAAGAATCAAATCATTCTCGTGGAAACGCTCCGCAAGTAAGTGGCGAGATGCACCATGATAGATTGAGGCTTGAAGCTGGCCTTCGTGGACGTGCCTGAATTTCGTCACCATGATAATCCCGAATTGTGTGGGCCGCCTTACTGATTCAATTGAAAATGCCAAACGGGTAAAGCTATTGATGTTAGGTGTGGACCCTAATTGTCCATAAGCGTGGGAAACTTACTTAACTTTGTTGTGACGACTAAGGTGGTATATAGTACCTCGCGGTCGTTGCTTCAGGAGTCTAAGCACAAACAGACCAGTCCTAGAATAGTCAGAGTCTTCCCTAGACCCATATCCTAGCATCGCTGTCAGCATATGTATCATGCCAAGTCAGTCTGGAGCCACACATCGGCAAGCAAGCCACCCATTAATAAAGCTGGATGTTCGCTATAGGATCCGGTCACTACATTTCGGTACCTGGATCGTTTCGTCAATAGCTGGACATTGTAATCGGGCAACTCGTACCGTTTAGACCTCTCTGCGAGCCTGGTTGTCTCCCATATTGAAGGGAATCGATGGGACTCTGCATCAGCCGATTCTCTTTGGACCATCATGGCAACAGCTATGACCTGGTGGCTACGCCTCATTAGCTCAACAAGCTACACCGTAGGTCGGTTTCTTACTCCTTCAATTGCGACTTTAACCTGGGACTGGTGAAGCTCTGCGGCCGGAAACCTTGGAAGTTACCCTTACATTCCTCATCGAACACTCGTAGCACACGGTTTTTATTGATCTCGTTTAACCTTCCGGGGACGGGTGCTCGCGATGATGCGTATCCTACTGCATGCTGCAATTGTGGCATGGCGGCCCCTGGACGCAGCAGGTAGTGAGGGTTAGAATATTCCAGAACCCCACATTCTTCAACATAGGGGTGTTGGAGAAATAAGCCCGAGTCTGAAAGCACCTTACTAATTCGCAGTTGCTCTTGGCTTCGACCAATGATGGCAATGCGGATTGTTGCATCGTGCATCATAGTCGACCTCAGTTTCTGGGTAGCTTGTGGGGAGGAAAGTATAACTGTTGCACAAAGTCGTACTGTGTTGTTGTCCAACATCCGGCGAATTACAGGTTGTCTGATCAGTCCAGCATACCTCCCAGAGTCCTGCAACGCAACTTTGACCAAGTCTCCGAAAGGCTGCAGATTCGCTGGCGAAACCTGATCAACTTCGCCTCGGTCTGACATTGTTGCCAGTGTCACAACAATCTGACCGAATTAGTCATACATAGTAGGTGCGAAGAATGCCCAGGAGCTTACCACCCCAAAACAGACTTCCGGTAATAAATTCTGTTCATCATCAAAGGATAGTTCCTCATCGGAAGATTGCACTCTTTCATCAAGAAGTGGGTATGCTGGAGCTTCGATGCCGAGTGATTCCCTATGCTCTGTTACAGTGTAATCTGAGTGATTACCGAAGCTGCAATGTTCCGACGAGGCTAATGGGCCGACCTGCATCAGTATCAGGTCAGAAGGTTTTGTAGAGGAGTCGGTGCGGATTTGCGTTATGAGCCCATCATCATGGGATAGCTTCGAATTTGACGGGTGAATTCCGAGCGGCTTGCCTGCACATGGCCTCTTCAGCCTGGTATCTTCCTCGAAGGTTCCCGGGGGAGGGCGTTTCATATCGCACGAATTGACCATGCTTCCGTGTGCGGTTCGATTGCAAGCTCAATAGGAGTTGCTAAGATCAGATGTAATATAATGGAGCGTTTGTTTGACACGGGATGCGGCCTGACGGCGCAAAGGTTTTCGCGTGCGAACCGTCTCACGGTGGCGCTCGCAACCGTGCAGACAGCCACCGTCCTTGCACAGCCTCCACACGATGTGATAACGAGCCTCAGGGAATCCTCCAAGCGCGTGAAGATGCGAGAAAATTACTGTGCACGAGCCATTTTTTTTATTGCGGTATGTGGTCAAGGTAAGGCGTGTTGAGTTGCGGCTCCACACGCTGGAGCCTGGGTGTGCCTTCCGATGTGCCTGCATCGACACAGCCGAGCACTGCCACGATCACCCGCAGCTGCTGAGCTGGGCCGAGCCCACAGCCTGGTCGTATAAACGTCCTTTCGCAACAACCCCTTGATCACGCATTTGCTCAGTCGCATGCGATATCGAATATGGCGGATACGAACAACGTCAACGATTCGTTCAATGCGGCATTTGGGACCTTGATTCAAGACTTCCGATCCAAGCTTAAAAACGATACGCTGTACCACGATCTACTTCAAACAAAGAATATTGAGGAGGTCTACAATGTCACCGACAAACTACAGGAAGAGCAAGCGCGTACAGGCAGGCTACGGCACATGGCCAAGTTGACGCCATTCTTGGAGGGTCTCAGGAGCTACGCTTCGGTCGTAGAGGTGTTTATGCAGGCAAAACCAGATGTGCTCGCTCTGCTCTGGGGCCCAATAAAACTCATATTGCAATGGGCAGACGTGTTGAAGCAATCAATGGATGCCATTGTCAATACTACGGAGGAAATAGGCGCCCTACTCCCGGAATTCCGCAAAGCCACACATCTCTTCGGAAACAACAAGCACATCTCGGATGTTTTGTTGCTGTTCTTCAAAGACATACTAGACTTTTACGTCATTGCGCTGAAGTTCTTCAGCTCACCCCGTGAGTGTTATCAATTGATGCCATGCCATCCACCCTACTAATTCAGTTCTCCGGCAGGACTCAAGATCTTCTTCGAAGCACTATGGCCCAAACAAAAAGAGCGGATTAATATTATCGTGGACAGCATAAAACGACATACTCTATTGCTGCGAAACGAAGTTCGGCTGGAGCACATTCAGGCAGAGTATGACTTCAGGCAACAGGCACTCGAGCACTTCGAGAAGACTGAATCATCGCACCAGAGACAAGAGTATCAAAGTATTCGAACAAGGGTTTCGCCTGAAACCTACGTGGAGACACTCTCGAACCTCGATGATCGTGCCTGCACTGAAGCGGGGATGTGGCTGATGAAGCATAACACATTTTGCGATTGGATAGACATGTCGAACAAATCTTCTGCAGTCCTCTGGCTGCAGGGGATACCGGGATCAGGTCAGATGTCCCATTTGTGCGCTTAGATGGGCAACCTAACAATGGCTGCAGGAAAAACATATCTGGCGAGGAACATTGTGCACGAAGCGCGAAGCAGGGGCCATTCACTTTTCGCATTTTTGAATTACAGATCCTCCAGCAACGTTTCGGCTCTGTCGATTATGCACTCACTAATCTTCCAGCTAGCGGATGACGACGTAGACCTGCAATCCATGGTGTGCCACTTCAGTGGCGAAGATTTTTGTCGCAACGTGAAGACGGCTCGAAGCGTGCTGGAAGCTCTCCTTGCCATTTCAGGGGCTACGTACATCTCCTTGGATGGACTAGACGAAATTGATGGACCAACGCGTTGCCGAGTAGTGGCCATATTACTTGAACTGTCAACCAATTTCGACTCCCTACGAATCATGTTCAGCTGTCGCCCTGAAGCAGATCTAACGCGTCTTTTGAGCGAGAAATCCTCCACCATCCGCGCCAACGAACAGAATGAAGAGGGTGTCCGTTCGTATATAGCCGAACGGAGACTGTCCTGGTATGAAGAACGGGCATTCAATGCAGAGGCTATAGCCGAGATGGGAAGACTTCTGAAGCCGCTAGCATCGAAATCAAAAGGTAAAAAATGCGGAGTATGGATTGAAAAGGGAGCTGACGGAATCAACCAGGGATGTTCCTCTACGCGAAGATTGTACTTGATAGTGTCAGAGATTTGGAATCCCATGAGATTATGGAAGATCTGAAAGTATTGCCTGAAACAATGAATGAAGCGTAAGTGAGGCGCACTACAGCATTGCTTATGCTGATTCTTCAGATACGACCGTATCCTCAAGCGGATCAACGACAACCCATCACCCATGGCAAGAGATAAAGCGCGAAGAATCATTGGCTGGGTAGGTGTATCCCCAACACCTCTAACGATCCACGAGCTGGAGCAAGCTCTCGTGGTTAAAGCACAGGGTATAGATGGCACAGGAACCGCTACAACTACGTCCAAACTTCCACTTGTACAGTTGTGCGGTCCTATCATCGAAATAGTGGGTGGATATGTACAATTTGTGCACTTCACTGTACACGAGTAAGTCCTACCCGAGACTGACCTTTCGCAAGACTAATAGAAGAAGATTCTTCCTCAGCCCCCGGATCAGCAACTCTGTGAATCCCCAGCACTCAAGAATTGATCTAGCGACATGCTGCATCGAATACCTCTGCCAGCAGCATCATGGCAACGACATTTCCGAAGACGCAAGGTTAGAATTAATCGTTGCAGGAGCATACAGACTTCACTGCTACGCAAAAACATTCTGGTTCAAATTATTCGAGGCCGTCATCCAGTGCAGCGACCTAACGCCTCTTCCTTTAGGCCTAATCAATCTTCTTGAAAGGTTCTATGAAAGAAGAGGCAGCCACACCCCGGTGTGCCCGGGTGAAAATGAAACAGAAACGATCCTTCCCTCACTCAAAGCTTCGCATCCCGACTTGAGGACGAAGTTGTGCAGAACAGTCGCGTTCCAAAATCTATATTCGGTGTCCGGCTTTGAGCTTAGAAAAGGTAGATCGCCCAAAATTCGCCTGTTCCTATAGTACAGTAGGCTTACCAGACTCCAGAGTCGGATTGGGCCAATATGGACCCTCTCGATGTATCACGTACTTCATGTTTTATATATCAGGGGACTGAAAAGATACTTGCCGCTTCCTTGGCTTATGGCGAGACTAATCTAGGTACACTCAAACGCCACTACGGCCCGAATCTGTACAAGTGCGCATTCGTAGGCTGCCATTTTGAAAGGAATGGATTCGAGTCGAAGGCGCTTCGAAAGCTGCATGATCGAGGCCATGAGATGCCTTGGAAATGCTCTTTTCATGATTGCGAATTCAATAAAGGAGGCTTTCTGTCCCGTAAAATGCGAGACGATCATCTGGCCCATTATCACGTTCAGGAAAATATCCGTACACAGAATGGCCCCTCGGAACTCGACGAAGAAGACCTCACGAGTGTTTGTTTCGATCTTGTGCGGGCAGATGATATCGCGGGAATGAAGAACGTTACTTCCACCAACGAAATGAGAATCGGAGAACAGACCATAGTGGACCTCTTAGAATCTGCTGGGCATTATGGATCGCCTGAGATACTGCGAGTGCTACTGGGCTGGCTATGGTCGCCGATCGGATTCCACGAAAGAGACCGGATGGCAGCTATTCTCCGCGGGACGGCAATTGGAAACAATATACGCATGCTTGGATATGTTCTGAATCTGAGTCGAGATGATTTCCTTTCACTTCTCAAGGAACCACGATCAATCTTTCGCGACTATGATTATTAGAAAGAGTACGGAGTTTCTGAGGTGATGTCCAGGGCCCAACCTGAAATGCTGGAGATTATGAGCCACTGGATTGAAAAAGACCTTGAGGAACCGAAGGCTAAAAGAAACGCATACCTGGTCTCCCCTCGAATGATAGCTTCGACCACGGGAGATGTATACAAGGAGCAATGCCTTCTCAACTTATGGAGGAAAATTCCAATGACATTATGGAATGAACACAACTGGAAGAACGCCTTGCCAAATGTTGCCTCGACAACTTGTTCAGTACAATTGGCGGAGTTCTTGCTTGATCGAGAGGTTCCAGTTGACTGGAGATCGAGCATGAAATATCATACAGCACTTCTTCACGCTACGAACAAAACCAGCGTTGCTGCTGCGAATTTGGCCAAGCTACTCCTCCTTAAGGGCGCGAAAACAAACGTACGGATGGGGACATATACCAGTGACAAGAGTCTACTGGTCAGCGTACAGGTTTCGACGCGTAAAGGTGCCCAGCAGATTTCACGATGGTTGGGCGTTACCTGGGATGAGCTCATCGCTCAGACGGAAAGGGCTAGGGAGGATTCAGGGAAAGCGCAATCCGGAGTGGAAGGGGAGCGTGACGAAGGACAAACGTATCAGGAGCCTGCTGAATTGTATGACCCATAGCTGTCTACCTTTTGACAACTGCCTCCTTTTCAATGTAGATTGTTTTCAGTACGTTCGGGGTAGTAGTAATGCACTACTTCAGGCTACCAAGTCTTCTTCTATTCCCGAGCACAGTCGAACAAGTTGAACATCGAGCTACGCTTCAACTGGTTGCGCGTCAGACGTCTAAATCGAGCTTTTTCAGAACTGCGTCCGAAGTCTGCACTACGAAACATGTTGGCAAAGAAGATGTGGTCTCCTTACCTTGATGGCGGCAGGGTGCGCGGATTATCCATGCTGATGATCCCGCGCCTGCTCATGAAAACGGTCAATCTGGTTGCACTACCGAAACCATGCAACTGCATCGATTTAATCGCTGGAACGAGCACTGGCGGATACGTCCGTTAATTAAATCTTCCAAAATTGAAGTGATGCAATGGCTCGCTGATTGGCCATGTTCATCGCCGTATGCAAGGTGACTAGAAGATGAATATCCAAAAGCACATTGGCGCATACCTCATGGCTCACTGAGTCTCCCGCCATGTCTTCTCTGCAAGCGCAAAAGTCTTTTCCAGGGCATGTGCGCTTCGCACCACGAACGTTCTTAAAGCCTCCCAAGACTTTCTTGGCAATTTGTGGATTTGCTATGGGCCAAGCCCGAAATGGCACCCGGATGAGCGCCACCATTGTCGATACAACGAAGAACAGATTCAATTGGAGGGTACAAACGTGGGCGAACACGTCGTTGCTTGGGGCTGCAACAAGCTGGATCGCCTGGCAAGAGCAGTGATATGACCCCAAGCACGATCCGCTCGCTCATGGGATACAGAAGGGTGGGCATTAGCGAGCGTATTTACACAATCCCTCATCGGTACAATGCCGAGTTTCGTACGTCGAGCCAGCGGGTGGCAGGGATTTGACTCCTAAAAAACAGGAACGAGCTCCGTGGGATGATTCGGGCCGTACGATTACAGCGGGTAAATAAAGTTTTTGTAAATTTATGATTATGGGGCGACGGACTGCAGAAGCTTTCTACCCGGCTTTGAGTGTATATTGAATAACTGCCCACTCTGAACAATGCCGCTCTGTCCCCCGGGCACGAAAACACTGAGTTTCCCATAGGTTAGGGATTTCGTCAGAATGGGTTGCCTTTCCGCACCGCACGTCGCCTTGGGTGCCGGGTAAAATGGACGGCTGCGGAGAAGAGCTACGTGCTAAGACATAGCGTCGTAAGCCATATGGAAGTCTCCGTGGAAATGGAAAACCTTGGGTAGGGGCGAGTGGATGCAAGGGGCCGGGAAATTACATGTAGGAGAACGGACTGGACTTGCATTCCGAGTAGTGACGACGGATGCGGACTACGGCTCCACAGAAACGCTGTCTGACCAGCAATGATGTGCCAAGATGTCACGACGGCTTCAGCATGTGTGGATGTATTGCTAACTGAGGTCAAAGAGCTCATCGGTGATTTGTGATTTGATGGCACGTCCGCGTTGACTTGCGAGAACGAGTTGCCTGGACGGAAGTGCTGGGACAAGCCTGTGGCGAATCTTCCGACCCTTAGTAGGCTGGAAGATTGTGTGCACTGCACAGTATGTTTATTATCTAGATGCACACTCGCAGGCCTGTCCAAAACGAGGGAAAAAAGTGAAAAGCCAGATCCCCTTGCCACGCGGGGGCGGCCCGCCGCCCCGCCGGGGGCGGGGCGGGGCGGCGGGGTGGGGGGGGGGCGGGGGGGGGGGGGGGGGGGGGGGGGGGGGGGGGGGG
>JAFHBV010000974.1:0-12723 GCA_019022785.1 Pseudomonodictys pantanalensis | reverse complement strand
TTATTTAGAGTATTAGAATAGTAGACTTTAATTAGACTAATAATTAATTAGTAGTACTATAGTCTAATTATTAGTTAAGAATACTATACTTATATAGTATACTAATTTCTATTATACTATAATAGTACGTCTCTTCTTTTCTCTCTCTCTTTTAGAGAGCTATTTATAGGGGAGGTTTATCTAAGTATTTCTAATAGAATCTATTAAGAAGTTTAAGATCTTTAAGAGCTTTAGCTAACTCTTAAAACTAATTATTATACTTATTTTATTTTACTAAATATTTATATTATTATCTTCTATAGTTGTATTAGAGATCTTTAATATATTTAACCTAAAATTCTTCTTCTTTATTAACTTTAACTAGTAGAAGTAGAGAATTTTACTATTTTAATAAATAATTAGACTTAGAGATAGTAAATCTAAGAAGCTATATATAGAAAACTAGATATAGCTTATTTATTAATTCTAGAAGATTAAGTTAGTAGGCGTAGAAAGAGACTATCTAGCTTACTCTATAAAGACTTAAATTCTTCTAATTAAGCTTCTTAGACACGCGCGTTATTTAAATATTATATACATCTAGCTAGACTTTATCTCTTACTTAATAGGCTAAAGCTAATTATTAAGATCTATTTACGTATTTTTACTATACTACTTAGAACTATTTAAGCTCTACTTATATAAATTCTATAATATCCTTTATTTATTCTATAAACTAGTTAGCTTTCTACGCTTAAAGACGTAGAGCTAAGAGTATCTAATTTCTAATAAGTTATTTAAATTCTATTTAGAGGTTCTATCTATATATAGCGATAAAGAGAGTAATCTTTATTAACTTAGAAATAGTATTATTAGCTATAAACTATATAGTAGCTAATTATTATATCTAATTATTTTATAAATAGTTTATATATATACGTAAGACTTATTTTATAATTACGTTTATATTCTTTATCTAACTATTAGTCTATAAATAGAAAGTAGTTAATAGTAGAGCCTTAATATCTAGCTATATATAAAGCTTCTACTAAAAGACTAAGATAAATTATAAACTTTAATTAAAAATAATTATCTTAAGTAGGCTATAGTATATTTATATATATTATAGAAATTCAGTGCTTGCGTTACCCGTAATATAGCACGTATAAATACCTTATATATATTATAGAAATAGCTTTACTACTTCTTATATAGTTATTAGCGCGTATAAGATTAATATATAGTACTTTATTAATCTATTAACTACTACTAAGATATTAGAATATTCTTTAAATAGTAGAAGATTAACTATAAAGTCTATAGATATATATTACTACCTTTAATAAGAGATAAGAAGTAGTTTAAGTAGTCTATAATACTTCTCGCGATTTACTTTTAATTATTTATGAATATAGTAGTAAGCGATGTATTATTATATAGTATTAAATATATTTAACTAATAGTATTCTTTTTAGAGTATTTCTAATATCTTTTCTTAGCCTAAATAGCCGCCTATAAGAGAATTATATATAAGTCTAAATAGCTTAATCTTAAGCTTATTATTATCTAGTATTATAAGCTTATCGTAGTAGTATAATTAATTATCTCTAAAGATATACTCTACTAGCGTAAGCTTCTTTAAGTATCTAACTTTTATTTAGAGGAGTTCTAGTATTTCTTATATTAGCTTATTATTTAGGTATTTATCGTTAATAATCTACTAAATAGATTAGTTAGTCTCTATTAGTATAAGATTTATCTATTTAAAGATCTCTAGTAGTAGTAGAGTTTATACGCGTACTTTACGTACTTCTTTTTATATAAGTATATTCTGTAATTATTATATAAAAGCGTTTAGTTTCTCTTCTTATTTCTTTAGTTAGTATATAATCTTAAATTTAAATCTTAAAAAGTACTTAAACTATTTAGCTTAATAGTAGCTAAGCTGCTTTATTATAATAAAGTACTAGAGGTTCTAATAATTACTTAGAATCTTAATTAGATAAGTAGCGCCTTCTAGCTTAAATCTCTATTATTTAAAGTAATGTATAATTATTAGAAATTTTTTATTATAAATCTTATAGTTATACTCTACAGGATTTAACTATTTTAAAAGATAGACTATAGACTAGAGTATTCTATCTATATCTTATTAAGAAAGAATACCTGTAGTAATATAGTTAGATAAGTTTACTTCTAATATAATTAGTAGCTTAGAGTTAAAATATTAAAGAATAAGTACTATAGTAAAAGCTTTTTTAAATTAATTAAATACTATTTAGTAGACTTCTAAGAATATAAATAGTATTCTCTTTTTAGTTAGAGCTATTAGTAGTAATACGAGCTCTAAAAACTAATTTATAAATTATTAATAAAAATTTACGAATTCTAGAAATGCTTAAATATTCTTTATATTTTATAGATCTGCAGAGTATTACAGCTTACTGTATTCTTTACTATATTTAGTACTTGCGTTACCCGTAATATAGCACGTATAAATACCTTATATATACATATTTTATAGATATTTCTATTCTTAGATTATGCGTATTTTAGTAGAATCTATCTTAATCTCTTTAGTAGATATTACGTACTCTAAGTATAATACCTTAGACTTAAAGAATTCGCTCTTATTAATATCTAGCTAAAGTCTAGTATTACTAAGAGCTCTAAGAACTAATTAAATATACTTCTTATATTCTTTTAATAAGTTATTATAGATTAAGATATTATTAATATATACTATATAGAATACGTCTAGATATAAATATAAAATATTATTTATAAAGTATTAGAATATACTTAGCGCGTTCGCTAGTCTAAATAGTATTATTAAGTATTTAAATAGTCTGTATTACGTTTAGAAAGCTATTAACTACTTATCTCTCTTTATAATCTATAGCTTATTAAAGGCTATAATAATATTAAGCTTTATATAGTATTTCGCTTTACTAAGGCGGCTTAAGGTCTCTTAAATTAATAGAATTAGATATTAATTCTTAACTATAATCGCGTTTAAATTATAGTAATTAATATAAAATTAGAAATCTTTTCTAGATTTCTTTATAAAGATAACTAGAGTAGTAACTAGTAAGAAGTTAGTCTTAATAAATCTTTTTAATAGATTCTTATCTAAGTACTTCTAAAGTATCTTTAGCTTATTCTATAATATTCTATAAAGTAGTCTAAAGAAGAGCTTAGAGTCTTTTTATAATTTAATCTTATAGTTATATAAATAATATTTAGGTAGCTTATTAGCCTTTTATTAAAAGAATACGTATAAGTAGTTATAGAACTCTATTAGAAGTTTTAAGATAGAGTTAGTATACTTCTTTAGAGCTAGTATTTTATTTATATTAGTAAGAGTTATTATATAAATCTTATAGTCTAGTTATTAGACTAACGTTATTATTAGAGTAGTACTAATAAAGTATATATTATAATCTAAATCTAGTTTAGTCGTCTATTTATTATTATTACTAGAGAATACTTATTTATCTCTTAGTAATTCTAGAGCTTCCGTAGCCGCTTACTTAAGCTCTTAATTAAACTTAGTTAACTAATTATTATATCGCGCGTTAAAAGAGTACTTAGTTATTTAATAGCTTTAATAGCTATTTAGTTTAGTACTAGAGAGAGTTCTCTATTATATAGATTCTAGGAAATTATCTAGAGTATAGCTGTAATTATTCTTTAGATACTTTTATAAGTATCTTATATAATATCTAATTAAATTAAAGTATAGCTACTTATTTATCTAGTTAAAGGTAATCTTATATTAATAGATTTAAGACTAGCTGAGAATTATATTATATTTATCTAGCGTAGTTATATATAGCTTAATATATTCTACGTAATTTATATACCTAAGTTATAGTTAGATACTATATATAATAATTCTATTTTCTAGTTCTTTACTATTAAACCTATAGAGTATAATAGGCCGTTTAAGAGAGTCTAAAACTAAATTTAATTTACGCGCTAAATCTCTATTAATATATTTGTAATTTATTACTTTTATATTAATTAAGATAGTAGTCTAAGTAATAATTAAACCTTAACTAAGAGTATAGAGAATTAATATTCTTTATTTCTAGAATTTATTAGTACTTATTAATATATATAGGTTAATAGAGATTTTATATATACGTAGTTTTAGAGAGTAACTTATTACTAAGACTTCTTTTTTCTCTTACTAGATTATTAGTAGAGAGTTTTACTATAAAAAAGGCTATTAGTCTTTAATTATTAATTAAACTAATAAGTTATATATATTAAGTAGCTTATTAATTAGGCGCTTATATAATTAATATAGTATTAAGTATCTAAATAGTCTTACGCTTTATACTCTTTTCTTTTATAATTAAAGTAATAGCTAGTTTTTAATTATTTTTCGCGTTCTTTAATAGTTAGAGGTTATCGATTATAAGAGACTGTATTAATATCTATAACGTCTAAGTAGAATTAAGTATAAATTATATAAGATTTAGATAGATACTTTAAGTTATTATTATAGCTAGAGATTAGGTTTACGTAGTTATTTAAATTCCTTAGAATTAGTATTCTAACTATTACTTAGTAAAGTTCGTTAAAAAAGAAATATTAAAGAATAGTAATTAGTTCTTATTTATTAATTATTATATTAGTAGCTAAGCGTTAGAATTCTACGAAGTATAAGAGAAAAGCGCGTTTTTCTTACTTTAAAGTATCTAATTTACTCTAAGCTATTAGAGCCTTATTTAGATTACTATACGTTACTTCTAAGAACTTAATTAGTTAGTCTATAGTATAGATATCTTATTTAAGAAGAGAATTTATAAGTATAATTAGATTATTCTTAAGTTTTAAGTAGGCGTAGATTAACTTAGCTTATTTATTTCTATATTAGTTAGTATTTTCTTTAAGCTTATAATAAAGTTTTTAAATAAAAGTTAGTAGATTCTTACGTTTACTATTAAATATTAGTAGATTAGAGAGTTATTTAGACTTAGTAAGTAAAGAGAAGCTTATCTTAGAATAGCTTATAGTTAAAGCTATTAGTAGTATTTAGTTTAATAGTATTAAGCTAACTTTAAATAGCTTTATATTATAAACTAACTTGTTTTTAGCTAAAGTAATTATAACGTAGAGTAGAGAGGTAGATTATTAGAACTCTTTAATTTTATTTTAGAGCGTAGTAATCTTATTATAATAGTATTATTCTTATTAGATAAGAGTTACTTATAAGGCTTTATTACTAGCTTATAGAGCTAATAATTACTAGAGAATTAATTATAGCGGTTTTATATTAGAAGCTAATAAAGGGTCTATTTATCGTCTAACCTTAGTTTAGCGGAAGTTAGATAATATAATATAATATTATAAGAGTTATTTAATTCTTAAAGAAAATATAAGAAAAGGTTATATTTAATCTCTCTTATATAATAGTTTATTATATAAGACGTTACGTAAGAAGCTTAAATAGAAGTTCTTTATAGCTAAATTATATAGCTAAGCTCTAATTCCTATTTAGTTATTTACTAGTTCTAATTAGAATTTAGTAGTTTTTTAGCTTATATTCGCGTTAGTCTCTGTATAAGCTTAGAGATTTAGCTTATATAAGTAAGTACGTACTCTAATAGTTATTTAAAGTATTAGAATAGTAGACTTTCTAGATTAGAGTTAGAGATTAGTCTAATAATAAGTTAGATAGCTAGACTATTTATTAGACTAATAATTAGTCTAGAAGCTAGACTAATAATTAGACTAATAATTAATTAGTAGTACTATAGTCTAATTATTAGTTAGAGATACTATACTCGTATAGTATACTAATTCCTATTATACCGTAATAATAAGAGCTAAGAGTTAGTTTAGAGAGAGATATAAGAAACTACTAAAACTAAAGCTACTATATAGTAGTTATAAATAGAAAAACTAAGATTTCTATAAATTACGCTTTATAAAAGAAATCTAGTTTAGTAATATAGTAAAAAAGAACTAGAAGAAGCCTTATAAAAAGAAGTATAAATATAAGAAAAAGAATAATAACTATTTTAATTATAGTAAAATAGGTTATTATACTTAGAACTACTAAATAAGAAATAAGATTATACGTTAGCTTAATATAACTATTACTAATAAAGAGATAGTAAATTAGAAAGTAGCTATAAGCTACTTAGAATAAGATAATCTAACTAATAATAATATTAATATTAGCGAAGACTAAGATATTCTAGAACTAGTATTTAATAAACTAGATAATAATACCTTTATTCTATAGAAAATTACTAACTACGTAATACTCTACGGATTATAAAATAACTAGTTAGGCTTAATAAATTAATATAAGCTTATTTAAGAAGTAGAATATTACGCGTTAGAAGAATAGAAATAGAAAGAAATAGATATTATTAAGGTAAAAGAAAGTATATAACGCCTTAAGAAATACTTTATACGTTACTAGAATAGTAGACTACTCGTATACCTATAATAAAAAGATAAAGAAGAAATAGATTATAAAAGTACTTTAGAAATAGAAGTAGAGAATAAGCTAGAAACTAAACTTTTTATACTCTATAAAATAGCTAGACGAATTAAACGCTATATTTAATAAGATAAATAGTTAAATACTAATAAACGCCGTGAAATAATCTAGAAAGTTAATTACTATATAATACGGAAGAGCGAATAAGAAGAGATAAAAGACGAAGATAAATAGTAATACATTTAGAAGTTCTGAGAATATATAATAAATAACAATAATCTAAAAGAGGTACTTATTATAATTAGTCTACTATTACGCGATTAGATAATAATAATAAGATACCTAGAACTATAGCTAGTTACAGAAGAGATAATAAACTAAGAAATCTAATAAGTTAATATACTATAAATAAATCTAATAGTAGAAGAATAGATAGTTATACTAATAGCTAAAGAGATCTAATAATAATATAACTAACTAATTATAGAAACCTATAATACCGTTAAGAAGTAATAATAATAAAAATAAGAATAACTATACTAAAAAATGTATAAGTTTACGCTTAAATCTAGTCTATACTTACTATATTAAATAGAAGTATAAATTATAAAACGAATTAAAGACGATACGTAGATTACGTATAAAGAGAAAACTATACTAATAAAGACTTTATAAGACTATACTCTAAAGAAAGAACTATAGAAATAACTTAATAAGTAAGAATAAGTAATATATAAATAAGAATATAAGAACTATAAACGAAATATTACTAAAAGTAATAAGCTCTATAACTTAATACTCTATTAGTACTACGCTAACTAAAGTAAGGTAGAGTAGTAAGAAGATTTAGATTAAGAGAATTAACTACTAAAAAAGAAGCTTAAATACTAATACTTAGTATATATTAATAAGAGAAATAAAGCTATAATCTTAAATAATAAGAAATACTATTATAACTATAACTAGAGAAACTTTATATATAAACTACTCTTATAAACGGCGTATAGATGTAATAACTATATTACGTACTATTTTAATAAACTTAGAGTAGAATAGTTTCTAACTAACTACTCTAAGTATAAGAAATAGTACTATAACTATAATAAAGATAAGTATGCGTATTATTTTTAAAATAAACGCGAATATTTATAGTTTCTAGAATATAAAGACCCCGTAGACTTACTATAAATACGAGTTATACTTAATAGTAACTATAATTAAGAAAAATAGCAGATATACTTAAATCTAAAATATAAAAATTACTAGAAATAAAAAGAGAAAAATAGATTTACTAATAATTTAAAATCTTTTTTAAGTTAGTAATTTACTTTAATTATAGACTTAGGAGCCTCGTAGCTATAAATTCTAAGAGACTTATTAAACTAAGAGTTACGCTTAAAGAATATAATATAAACGTACTATTAAACTATAAAGTATAAGAGAACTATATATTAGCTAAAGTAGTATTTAGAATAAAGCTTTAACTACTAAAGAAATAATATAGTTACGAACTATATATCGTAAATAGATAACTAATACCTAAATAGTCTAAAATAATATACGACGTATATAATATAAGTATAAATATAGAAGTATATAAGAAAATAATTAACTTTAACTATTTTAGACTAACTATTTATAATATCGTTTTAAGATTATCTTAGTTAAGAAAGTATAACTCTAAGATTAATTAGATAAATTAAACGCTTTCGCTTAAGAACTACGAATATATATATAGAATAAAGTCTACGTAGTATCTAGAATAACTAGTAGATAAGAAGATAATAAGTAATATTACTTTATATAAAATGCGTAAAGAAATATAATAGTTAACTTCTTAAATACTAAATAGAAACTAGATTAGAAATAAGAAGAGAGAGTTAATAAGAGAAGATATAACTCTTAAAAATCTTAAAAGAGATGCTTAAAATAATATAGATTAGTAATTAAGCTATTAATTAGACTATAAGAAAAAAGAAGTAGAGATACTAAAAGAATACTAAGTATAAAGTTATCTCTTTTAGAAAGTAGTAGAAAAAGACGTATTACTAAAATACTAGCCTTAAAATTACTAAATAGATCTTAAAGAAGAGATATATCTAATAAAAAAACTAATTTATAGTTTAATAGAAAAAGAACTCTAGAAAGTATAGAAATATATTAAGAAGAACTTAGAAAAAAAATTTATCTAAGAATTAAAATTATTAGCTAGATATCTAATTTTATTTATATCTAAGAAAGATAGAAAGCTATAGCTATATATAAATTACTATAAGCTAAATAATATTATAGTAAAGAATTAATATCTATTACTAAATATTAGTAAATTATAAAATTATTTATATAGAGCGAAGTACTTTACAGCGCTAAACTTAAAGAAAGACTACTATTTATACTAAATTAAAATAAAGAATAAGTAGAAAATAGCTTTTAGAATATAATATAGATATTATAAGTATATAGTTATACTATTTAGACTTACTAATATACTAGTAATATTCTAAGTACTAATTAATAATATACTAAAAGTATACTTAGACGATTTTATAGTAGTATATCTTAATAATATTCTAATCTACTTAGAAATACTTAAAGAATATATAAAATATAATAAGAAGGTACTTATATACCTTAATAAAGTATACTTATAACTTAACCTAAAGAAGTATAAATTCTATAAATAAGAGATAAAATATCTTAGTTTTTAAATAAGTATTAAAGAAGTAAAAATAAGCTTAAATAAGATTAAAGTTATATAGAACTAGCTATAACTAAAGAATATTAAAGAAATATAAGAATTTCTAAGATTCTATAACTTTAATTAAAGGTTTATATAAAGCTATAGTAAAAAAATAATACTACTTATAAAGCTTACCTAAAAAGACGTACTATTTATTTAGAGATTAAATTAAGAATAAGCTTTTAAGTAACTTAAATAAGCGTATATTAAACTACTAATACTAATAAGCTTTAGACTTAATAAACTAATGTAAATTAAAACTAACGTTTTAGACCTAGTACTAGAAGCTTATATTATATAATAAAAAGATAGATAATAGTACTCTATTTATAATAGATAAGGTTTAGAAACTCTTAACGAAAGTCTTTAGATTAATTAGAGCTAGCCTTAGAATCTTTTAGAGTTAGCTCTAAAATCTCTAAAGTTAGTCTAATTCTCTTAAAAACTCTTTTAGTAGACTCTAGATAGTTCTTTATTAAATTTATTAGTATTACTTCTAGTAATTAGCTCTTAGAGTTCTGTCTCTTATATTAGATTTAATCTTCTAATAATTCTTTAAACTTCTAGTAGTTTAAGAAGACTTTAGAGCGTCTCTCTTCTATTAGTTTATAGTAACTACAGACTTAGATTAGAAATAAATAGCGTACTACTTAGAAGAATAGTATAATTAAGTAATACTTTAATAGATTTTTAATAAGAAGATAATAGAATAGAACTAAGTTTCTATATAGTAGAGAAATATCTCTTAAATTAGTAAGCGCTAGTAATCTCTACTCTAGCCGTAGATATTAGTACTTATATACGTAATAGAGACTTAGAAGAGAAGGTTATATTAGACTTAAAATAGTTTCTCTAAAATAAATACTTAGATAAAAAAGATATTACTATAAAAGTATAATTAGTCTAATAGTACTTAGTAGACGCTGCTAAAGTATAAAGTAATTTATAACGCCTTATATCTCTACTAAAAGAGAGCAGGCTTATAAGTATTAATAAGCTTAAAGTAATAATAAGAGAGATAATAGATACCTTTAATATAAGCCTCTAAATAGTAAATAAATAAGTAGATAAATTATTCTCTCTAACTACTAGTACTTCTTTCTTTATAAGTTCGTTTAATCTAATATCTCTTATACTCTCTATAAACGCTTCTCTTATAATAAACGCTAATTAACAGTCTCTAAGCTAGTCTACGTTATTCTACTCTAAGCTTTATATACTTTAGTCTATCTACTAAAAGCTCTCTAATCTAGAATACTTTAAAGAAGTACGTAGTAACTAGCTAAGATTTAAGATCTAAATAAAAGATAAGTTAATTAATAATAAATATAAAGATAATTATATTACTTAGAGATATATCTTTAGTTACTTAAAGAAGACTCTAGTAATTCTTACTCTTACTTAGAGTAAGTAGTACTCTCTTAGAACTAGCTTAGAACTTATAAACTATTTAGATAAAATATACTTTAACTCTTTTACTAATAAAAAAGCTTAGAATAAACTATACTTAATCTATTAAAAGAAGGCTAAGAAGTTACTCTAATATTATATAAGATTTAACTACTTAGCTAGCGAAGCTAAAAAATAGAATAATATCTTAGTACTAAAAATAATTTATTTCTAAGATCTTTATAGTAATCTCTAAGATTACATAGTCTTAGTAAAAGTAGAGAATAATTAGTTACTTAATTAGCTAATAGAGTAGGTATAATAGATTAAAGAAAATCTCTTTTAGAACTATCTTACGTAGACTAATTATATAAGCTAAAACTCTACTAAAAACTATAGTACTAAGCTTATAAATTAAAAGCTTACTAAATTATATATTAATTATTTTAGAAACCTCTAATTATAATAAGAAGAGAGAAGAGAATAAGTTAAGTAAATTAGTAAGAAAGTAATAGTAGTATAGTAAAAGAATAAAAATTATCTTTACTATAAATCTTCTACTTACTTTATTAGTAAGTATAATTAGAATTCTACTCTATCTCTAGCTTCTTTTAAGTTAGAAAGAATAGCTAGAGAAAACTTAGAAATACTTAAGAAGAATACTATTAAGCTTAAAGAGTTAAAAAACTAGCTTTTTTTAATAAATATTACTACTAAAAGAAAATAAAGAGAATAAGAGTTTTAATTAAAGTAGAGAACTTTATAGAGTTTAGATAGAGATAGCTAGATAGAAAGAAATCTAAAGTATTACTAAACGTAGAATATTTTCTAAAGTTTAGATAGAGATAGCTAGATAAGAGCCTAATTACTATATACTTATTAATAAATAAAATTACTTATACTTCTACTATACTTAACTTTAGATATCTAACTTTTAGATTTATTTTAGATAAATTCGCGAAGAAAATTAATCTTTTACATATTACTCTTCTTTATTAGAGAGCTATTATAGAAATAATAAAGTAATAGTCCTACGTAATAAAGACTACCTCTTTTAAAATTAATATAGAAGAGTATATAAAGCGTATATAGCTCTACTTAGAAGAAAATAAAGCTAACTATAATATTATTCTAAATTATCTATAGCTTAATTAGAATAAGATTACTTTAGTACTAGTAAAGAAATTAATCTTTATTTATAAATTATAAATTTATTTATAAAGCTAGAAAGAGAAGCTATTAATAACTACTCTTTATATAGTAAATACTCTAGCTTTCTAAGTATTAATTAGAAGAGTATAGTATAAGAGAAATACTATAAGCGTCTTTACTATATTAATAGTAGATATTTAGAAGGCTTTTACTTTAAAATCTAAGATAAACTCTTAGAAAGTTCTACTAAAATATTTAAAGAACCTTTATTATATCTTTATATAAAAAGAAGTAGATAAGCTTCTTTTTTTATAAGAGCTTTCTATAAACTACTATATAAAAATACTAAAGAAGAATAATTAGCTAATAGAAATTTTATAAAGCTTTTTATATAGTATATTCTAAGAAAAACTCTTAGTACTATAAAAAGAATTAACTTCTTATTTAAACTAAGAGTTTATTAGAGTTAGCTATTTTAGCGTAGCAGCTCTAGTACTATTTATTTAGAAACTAAATAAAGAGCTTTAATTCTATATAGATTATTAAGCTCTTAATATAATTACTTAAAAGAATAGATACTCTCTTCTTTTAATTTAAGAGACTTTATTTTAGATTAGAAAAGTAAAATAGTTTACTAAGCTTAATATAATCTAGATATTCTATAAAATCTAAATTATAAAAGAAGATAAATAGAAGATAGTATTTTATATTTAGTTTAGATTATATAAATAGTTAGTTATCTCTTTTAGAATAGCTAACGTATCTAGTACTTTCTAGTACTATATAAATTAGATATTAAGAGACTTTTTAGATATCTTCTATTTTATCTTTCTAGATAATATATTAATATATACCTCTAAGTTAAAGAAGAAGTATAAAGCTAAAGTCTATAAAGTAGTAAAATACTTAAAATAAGCTAGACTATAGTTAGATATTAGAAAGTATAAGTTTAGAGTTAAGAAAACCTATTACTTAGGCTTTATTATAAAAGCTAAGA
>JAFHBV010000973.1:0-13880 GCA_019022785.1 Pseudomonodictys pantanalensis | reverse complement strand
CCCCCCCCCCCCCCACCCCCCCCGCCCCCCCCCAGCCCACCCCCCCCCCCGCGCACGCCCCCGGCCGCGCCGTGATCGAGTATACTGGGGCTTCCGTCCCTTTGGGAGTCTAGGAGCGAGGATCTGGTCTTCTTCGTCTACTTCAACAAGATGGTACCCAGCCCTTGGCGTAATCCACACCACCCGCAGCATCTTCCTGAGCTCCACGTCTCCCTCGTTATAAAGCGACGCGTTGCAGCCGTATACGGGCCTGTCGAAGGCTAATCTGGGTACGGAGGGCACTCGATTCACCGTCGGAGGCTCAAGCGATGCCTGGAAGCGCGTATGATCAGTAGCAAGCGAGAGACAGGAACCGCGACGCGAAACGGAAACGCATACAATGCCGAGTGTGAACGCGTATTAACCGGTCGAGAGACACGCGATAAACGGCGGAGCTGATGCTTGTCGGTGGGGGTCGAGGGGTAGGTGGGGCTACCCTCGGCTTCAAACATAATCCATTCCTTCATCCCCACGGGCAGACTGAATATTGGAGTTCGCGATAGTATTAACAAAAAATGGGTGGCTTCGCACCGCTCATCCAGGGTGTAAGCGATGGATATCCAAAGTATAGACTACGATAGACCTGGCGGGCGGTTCAATCTCGGCATCTCCATCGGCACTGGTTCAAATCTGAAACAGGCCATGAAGAGCTTTTGGTCAACCTAGGGTAAATGTCTGATGAGAAAGTCTATTACATGCAGCGGCATTGGTATGCATTGCAGGTATGCCAGCTATGCATCAGAACAAATCCAGACATCAGAAGAGTAAGAAGTAGAGAGTGTTTCCAAGCGCCAGACGCTACTTCACCTTAGGGTTGTTCGAGGTGAAGGAATTCTGCAACGCGTGATTTGGTAAATAAATGAGGCTCTCTTACTACTCCTATCGCCATGTCGTCCGCAACCACCTATTCTTGTCCACAACCATAGTGCTCCAGAAGCTCCTTCAGTGTGCGCCGAAACTCGTCTTACTCCTCTTGGCTCCTTCCCCAATAGTGAACGAGGGGCTTCTCGCTGATGACTGGAGGCAGCCTAATCATATCAAATGCTGCGTCCTTGCGACCTTTGCGCACCGCGACCAAGTCTATCTAAGGACGCATAGGCTGGCAGTAGAGATTAGCAATGGCATCTCCCGATTGGCGTCCAAGTGAGGGTCTCGAGGTTCGCAGCGAGGGAAAGGAATCCCAAAGTCAATTCGAGGCCGGCGCAGCTGCTGAGGTCGGGATGGACGTGGCACACTTGGGGTGTGCGCATGGCGAATCGCGCGAAGAAGAGATGCAAGGCTCTACGTAGCTCGAATCGAAAGGTGTTTTGGACGTGCATGATAGGTGTAGCCCAAGCATCATAATCAGCACCTAGAGGTTGAGATTTCCCGTTTATAAACAGAAAGTTCATGTATAGTACAGACGAACCTCCCGGTAGATCTGCTTGCAGACTTTGATCAACTGTACCGAAACATCTTCTAGGTCCGCTGCCCTCCCAAAAGGCCTCAGGGTCCCAGGCTTCTGCTCGAATTCCCTTCTTCCTATCACAATAGGCTGTTGGGATACAAGGCAAAGCTCGTAGACTGCGATGCGTATCTCGGCCGGCGACTCGAGGAATGGGAACTTGGACGAGTCTCGGGGATAGCTGGTCAAAGTAGTCGAGTGGTACACCTTGTACTTTTTGCGTGCTTATTCAATGTCAGCTTCAGCATTCCCAAAAGCGTCCAGATGTCTTACGGTACCTGTATACGCCGAGAGATTTTTCTTTTGGGGCATAGCTGCGGGTCCGGAGGAGCTGGTTTGAGGTGTAGTGAGGGCGTAGAGGAAGAACTGCCCGCCGGGGGCCTAACAGACCACTTTGTGTGGATCGTTGAACATCGAGGATACGGACGGGATTCAATCAGAAGCATAGATGCCAGCGCACGCTCCATCATCTCGAAAGAATTCGGCGTGTTTCCTACAACGCCTACTTTTGCGATGAGCGATGACAGCAGGCATGCGGTGCACTCCCACACGGAGACGTCATTCACCCCAGTCACACTTTGACTTGCACGAGAGAGGGGAAGCTTTCGTTCCCAGAGGGGAATTTGGTGCATTCCTTTGCCGCGTTCTCGAGCCGCCGCCTTGCTTTGATCCACCTTCTCTCGTGCGTGGAGGCTCCACCCCGAGAGGGACACATACCGGAGGGAGGGCAGACGCGGGCGTGTGATGCGTTAGGCACCAGCCAGTCGCGGATGGGACGAGGCGAGATAAAATGAACATGTTTCGACAAGACGGCTTGCATTGAGCGGGGCATTTCAGCCAATGCAGCATCCGTCATGTGGGGCACCCGTTCTTCTCCCTGGCGAAGCAGACGTCGGCCGTAGGCGGAGTACGAAAATCAGAGCTTTGGCCATCATTGCCTTTCGCGTTTCAATACGATCAGACTAGTTCCGATGGCTTGGGCGACCCCGTTTGAGAGGCAGGTCATCTTTCCCGTCGGCTGCCCCTCCTGCGTAAGCGCCCTAAAGTTCTGGAGTGCCAAATTTCCCGAGAGAAGAAGCAATACTAGGCCCGAAGCCGCGAAGCCGAACAGCAGTCAGCCTAGCCGCGTCGGGCATGCTTCGTGTGTGTGTAGACGGTCCATCAAACGCAGCACCGCGATCTTGGCTGGATGAAATCTGGCTGGGAGCTCGAGGTGACGGCGGGCCTGCATGGAGCATTGTTGGCGGAACGGTGGCGGTCTACTAGATGGGTGTGAAGTGTCTAGCCAGGGACAGGGCGCTTGGTGGGATAATGCAAGATTGTGACAGCCCGTCAGCGTTTCATCGCGAGTGAAAGCCGGATGCTTGGTGTGGAACTCGATCACGGATTGTGAGCTGAGGGGAACTTGGCGGAGCGGACGCCTTGACAGATTCCGCTCCGCCATGTCGTCTCTGCACTATCGCTAATCCGCTCCTTTGTCTGGCCGGGAGGCGGGTCCCTCGTTCTTGCTTGCTGCTCAACTTAAGACAGCAGTCTTAGCGTACCGCATTTTAATTGCGATTTGAATTACAAGTACCGGTAGTCTGCTCAACAACGCCAGCGCAGATACCTCCCTATAGGTTAGAAAAGCACATGTACGAACCTCTGATGCGCCGAGTAGCGCCACGATCTCGTTCGCTTATCGCAAAGATCCCTGCTGAACGTTGGCTGCGACGTTGACGTTGGCGCAGATCCAGCCAGAAGGATGGGCTAAAAAAGGGCCGAAATGTGGGTCGCCAAGCCTCGTCTGGCACGTGCGTCCCCCACCCTACTCACCTCAAGGCTTCAACCGTTCACACAATTCCTCGATGCTCCATCCCACACCCACGCATGTGCTGGGAAATCGCGAGGGCCCGCCGGAAACGAAGGGCCTGCGACACGATTACTTCGACAGTGGTGAACATCTAGGGCCATGCAGCCGGCTCGTATTGAATGCAGGTTCTGTTTTGTTTCGCCCATCCCCAGTAATCCACGTTTTGGGCCGACGATCACCTTTACGGGCGGTGAGAAATGGAATACGAAGCGCGCTGTCGATGGCGTCGCTTCGGGCAGGGCCCTGTCTCGTTTCGCCACCCACCGGAAGGGCACCCAAGCATCTAGTATCACACGTCTGGAGTCCAAGTTGGCGGTCAGCAGCCTTGCCAACCAGGATGCGCCACACCCTCATACCAGGCACATTCTTTCTCCTTCCGATTCGCCCCGTCGCTCGTTGGGGTTTAGACACCGCTATCTCCCACCAGCGTTTCGTCTTCTTGTCGTCCTGTCTTGCGTTCCTTTCCACCGCTGCTCCTGATCCAGCTCGGTTCATCCCGCAAAGTTCCCACTTCAATATCATCCTGTCTTTGTTCAACATCGCCCGTTTCGACCAACGCTCAACCGGCAGGCTCATGACTCAGCACCAACTTTTGACGGCGTCTTTCGCAGCTTCTCCTCCCCTCTGTTTCAGGTCCTCTCCTATCCCTCTTCCCAATGTGACTCTCGTTTCGGCGGTGCTTTGCTTTCCCCTGTCTCGCCGTCATTCCCTTTCACTATGCTGGCCAGGATAGACCAAGGTACGGAAGTCGACGAGGAATTCGCACGACATGAGTATGCCACCTCCCCTTAGCAATCTCCATCAGTCACTCACCATTACTCTCTACCCTGCTTATCCCCTCTTTGCACGACTTGCTCCAACCCATCATGCCTAAAACCAACAGCTCCGCGGGCCTTCACCTGGCGCTCGCGAAGCAACGGGCGAACAACGACAACGATTCACGCGGACAAGGCCTCAGTTCACACCCAACTCACGGATCTACGCGCCAAAGTCGGCCATATCCTCAGCCACATCCAGCCTTTGGAGCATGGTCCAGCTCCCCGACCTCGTGATGGCTTCGTTCAGCCTCGTGGGGCCGCTCCCGGACCACGGGCTGGTACCGTAGTGGTCGAACTGCCGATGAACGTGGTTGTCGACAACAAGGGTAAGGTTATCGATTACCCTGCTGGACGCGCCACTGACAAGTCCAGGCGAGAGATGGCTAACCATCCATCATGGTCGTGAGCGCCAGGGCGTTCGTGTTACTTTCGGATCTGCGGCAAAGGCTACGGGCCGAGGCGAGATTGGTGTGGTGGGGGCGTGATGGAGGGAAGAGTTTTGGGGTTTGGAGACTAGCTAACTGGGTTTCTTCGTCTACGGTAGCTCAATCGCGGGCCTCTGATACAATGGGCGTACACTGGCACATATCAGAATTACAATGTGCGAGCAGACTCTTCGGTGCGACACTCGTGCAGCTCCTCCATTCATCTCCCCCGCACCACGTATTTTCGCTTCGTAAGAGCTATTGACCTGGCGCGATTCCACTTTTCAGGGCAAGGAGCTTGAAGTTCTCCGCCATGACGTGATGCACGACCGTTCTATCCAGTCCAGGTCCCCGTAGAGCTCCCGTGTGCTTCGGGCCCTGCGACATGGCAAGCCGAACGAGGCTGGACCTGCGTGCTTGGTCTCCTATGCTCTACTGACGTCCCGCAATTGTTTGACTTGCCCTCGTCGTCGCCGCCGTCGTTGTAGCGTGCATGGTTGTAGGACGTCGACTTTGGAAAGCTCCAGCTGGCTGACCTGATGCGCTTACACGCCTTAGTAATTTGTCAGAGTACGAGTACACGAGCATGAGACGGATATAACAAAGCGAGGCAGTACCATAGGTTAACTGTACTTTATCAGCTGTTCGGAGCGTTAATAGTCTGCACATCATGGGACGATGGTCGTGGGGCGGACGTCTAGAGTACAGCTTGAAGGGTCTCACGCGAGGCTTAGTCCGCGCCAGCCGAACGCCCAGAATTTCCCTAGCATCACTCGGTCCCAGTTTGGGGCGGTTGGCGGGATGGCTGAGCATGGCCTCGCTGACACTTCCAGGCATTGCCGTCTTCCTGGACTCGACGTTCTATCCAGGCTGGTCAAGCCGTCTACTCTTCCTTAGTCCTTAACTGCTTCAGCAATGCTGACAAGCTTGCGCCTGCAGATCTAGCCTGAGTCCTCGAGCTTGGCTCGCGCCTCCTGATGATCGAGGCTTTCCGTCCTAAAAGATTGTGGTGAATGGACTCCTGTGGCAAATGATGCCCTCGTTCCCCTTCTTCGCTCTCCAACTTCTTCGCTCCTCCAACTTTCTTCTTCGCTCCTCCAAGTTGCTAGCTTGCGGCAACCGGCCATAGCACCTTAGGCGCTTCCCCCGATCTCACGACCTCTTCCCTTCTTCATCCCCCCTGTAAGCTGGCAATCTCCGCCGCGCAGCACCCTGTCCCACATCAAGGACGCCAGGCCCGGCGGCAGCATCCTCGAGCGGTGCATCCACCACCGCAATCCTCACATCCGACAACGCCCTGCTCAAACGGCCCACGACCAGCGAAACCGCAATCTTCGGCTCCAAGCTCGTCGCTGCGGAATCCCATCAAATCAAGGCCGCCAAGAAGCCGAAGCCGAAATCTAGTAGCTTATGGACAGCGATAATGACTTAAAGAGGACAGTGACGAGGGCGCCGTTACGCACGCTGACGGATGCGGCGATGAGTGCGCTAGAGCGCCTTAATATCGGCAAGGTGAGTGCAACGTATCTTGCTACTAGGCTGAACAACTTGACGGCGAATACAGGTAAGCTGCGCGTGAATGTGGAGGCTACAAAGGGTGAGGTTGGGCGGTTGGTTAAAGAGGTGGACGAGCTGGGCGCTACCAGTTTGAAAGCGTGGGAGAAGCAGCGCGAGATCAAGCCGTACGACAATAAGCACAACAATCACGACCAGCGCCTCCGCAAGATCGAGCTTGATGGTGTCAAGCGGGAGCTAAGTAGTGAGAATCCGGAATCTTGGTTGAGGTGGTAGGGATGGGGAAAGCGGCGAGTGAAAAGGGATTGAGAGGTAGGGTGGTTGTGCTTGGACGATTATGCGCGGCTGAAGGTGGAGCCTTTGTACTCTCACTTTGTTTCGCCCCTTCGTCTTTTCCTCCACTCTCTTTCTGCGGCTTCGAATGGGTGACTTTCTCTGCACGACACCGCCCTTACTTTGTTACTCCCCTTTCTTTTGAAGGACCAGGGTTTGGACCTTTCGCTGTGTTATCTTTTGCGTATTCGTACTACACGCCCCGTGATCATCATCACCCCCCTTTCTTTCCCTCCCTCGCCCTTCAAAAGTTGGTGATGAAAGCACGGCTGAATCACACAATGTTGTCAACACCCGGGTTGACGAAGTCACATGGTTAGCAGAGTACAAGGATGATTGTGCCTTAATAGCTTCCTTCTCTTCTTTCTTTGTTGTGCTATTTCTTTCATTCTCTTATGTATATTATAATGTCGGTGATCAAAAGCAGCCACGATTCGCATAATGTATCAATACTTTATGGCCGTCTAGCACGAATTTTGTTGCCGTTCCCCATCTTTCATTATTCATTTCCTTGTCCTGAGGATAGTGCTGGTAATCAAAAGCACGAGGAAGTGCACAGTTTACCCGATGCTTCCCATCGATGGTGTTCCTGACAAATGGTATAATGGTCTGACAGGTATTGTACAGACACGAATGAGGAATGACGATCATTACGAGCACATCGCCTCAACTCGCATTATACACGGACAACACCCACACAATGCTGTCTGACTGCACACCATCCGCGACAATCGCCAACAGGAACTCTATAAATACCGCCTCTTCCATGATCTCCCTATTCTCCCGAGACGAAACAGCCAAAACCCAACAAACACTGCAAAGTTTCAGAGTAGGTAAGTAGCTGAACATCCCCATATACCCTATCTTCGAAATCCGTATCGCAGCCAAGTCGTCTATAATGTCTCAAAGTAGTCGCGAGCTGGCTGGCCTTGGTATCCGCAGCTTCACAGAGCGCTATGTTACCTTGATCTTTGAGAGCAATTTCAAAGTCGCCTTAAAAGTCGAGGCTGACGCCGTAATGCGGACTGGCATCCCTGTTGTGCGTAATATTGTCAATGACATTATCACAAAAGACCCCCGCCTCAATTTCGGGTTTATAGATAGAGGGATCGATCGCTGTGGTGATTTGGTGGAGAATAACAAGGTAAACTTAGCGATCACGGAACTGCAAATCTTTTTCGACGGACTGCATGGTATATGCCTAGATTCGCCTGATAAAGTTGTAGACGCTGCATATAGTACCGCAAAGAAGGAGCTTGATAAGAAAGTTGACGAGGCGGCGATGTTGGACGCTTCCGCGGACATCAAACTGCGTGTTGAAGACTCACAACCGCTTGATAAATACATTGCACGGGTCATATATGTTCTCGCAAAGCAGGAACTCAGTGCCAAGGTTGCCGAGGCTAGAAAGAATGCACTCAAGACTCGTCGTGGCAGAAGGGTGGTTGAGCAGTTTACTAGAGCGCTCGTTGAACTGGAGTTTGCGGAGTTGCTAGGCAAGGGCGGTCTGGTGGAGAAGGCTGTTGACGCGGGCGTAGATAGCGCCGTCAAGGCTTTCCGGGCAAGGTGGGATATGGGTGAGGATAGGAATGCTATTCCTAGTCTACCTGCTCCCGACCCCGCTGTAGGCTAAGACGCGTTCCTGGACTGGGCGGGAGATGCTCTGCGAGCACAAGGACTTAGTTGTTAGTGAATAGAATAGAAGGGGACCTCTACTTCGAGAAGCATGCGAAGTTCCACTTTTAATATCCTCGACAGTGGTGTGGAATAAATAGGTGATAACGCTGATGGTGAGGAGCATGTGGGACGTGCTGGACTGTCGGGTGCTTGGAGGAACTACCATCTCAGTCGAAGGAGCGGAACACCAAGTGGCGCTAGGCCTGATCAGGCCTTGGCTCGCGAGCATCGTAAAGGTAACTTTAGAACTTTTAGAATGACGAGAGCTTGGCTCTTCCTTGTATCATCCTTGACGAAGCAGTGGTAAAGTATGGCCAGGCGGAAGTGGCTGGTGAGAGCTTATTCGCGACGAGTTGGAAATAGGTGGGAGCTGCGCATCTCAAATCATGAGGGGCAGCACATGTATGTCGGGGATGTGGCAGAGCCAGCCCGGTGCATCGAGGACTCTGGTTGAGGAAGTTAGGGAGCGGTGCGTGCACCTTTAAGATGAGAGCGCTCAGTATCAGCAGCTGCGTGAGATGTACAAGATCGCCGACTTCGGGAGGAGCAAGCACGTTTCTTTTGGCAAATGCTCCTCGAACCAGTCATAGGCGGGTGCCGAATTCTCAATCGGCAATACAGGCCCAAGACAGGTCTCATACCGAGTTGCCATCTGGGTTCTTGATCCAAGGAACGAACATGGCGGATCAGTCCACCAACTTGGCATCGAAGCTAAGACGCACCTTACTATTGGCTGCAGCGGGCTCGAGAGGTGACACAGAACGGGAACACAGCAAACAAAATTTGCCAGCCCGGAAAGATGCATACCCTATATTCCAGGACACGAGCTTTCCGGAGACGAGCATGGTCTATCCAAGCTGTAGACGGCTCCAACCTTTTGCCATGGTTATCGCCGATCGAATACCCGGATTTGGAGTTGAAAGGCGGGTGCTGTCGCATCTGAGACTGCAGTTGGAGATGAGCAAACGGCAGCGTACATAGTCCCGCCCGGATGCCGAAATACGGCACTGACACCTTCACCATCCCACGGCGCATCATCGTATTTTCGTTTGTCAGCGAGGCGGACGACTACAACCCTCCATCTTTCTCCCATCGCAGTTACTGCCCGCAAGCCGAGATGCCACCTCGGACACGGCACTTGAGCCCATCGCGCTCTACCGCTCGCCCAAAGAGAGGCAAGCCCTCTTCAGGAAGACACGCCAGTCAACCTCAAAAGAGGCGACGTACAGCCTCGGCCCAACCAGGTGAGCACCTTCGATAAAACAGAACGGCCGGCCAATCAGACCTACAGGCGCGAGTTCGCATTCCACATCCCACGACACCCGCGAAGGTCAACTCCTCCGTTTCCTCCGGCTGCAAGGCGAATATGCCACGGTCCGGCTCAAATTCTTCGACTACGAGTCAGAGAACGGACAATTGCAGACGGCCTACACACGGCTCCTGCACTTCAACCTTTCAGCGCCGGCGCCGTACGATTCATCACCGCCCGCCGTGGAGAGGGACTGGCCCTCCGACCTCCAACCGGACACTCTGCGCCAACTCCCCGAAGACGAGCTCGTTGCGCGCGCTCTCGAACTGCAAGAACATTGCTCCAAGCTGAAGCGCAAGCTGCAGGATTCCAAGTCGGAAAACGAGCTGCTGCGGGCGGATCATGTTCGGCTCCTGTACGTCGTCTACCCCGGTCTACAACCATACGACCACTCGCCACCCCCGATCAGCAGCAAGCACCTTGCCCTAGCGAACGGCACTATCGCCGGTGCGAGGACGGCTTCGTACGACCGTAAACAAGAGCCAAGGCCGTGGCAGGCCAACGATGATCTCTACTCCAGGCCAAAGGCCGGCGGAGGTAAAGATGGTGTTTCGCCACCGCGACGCGATACGCTGGGAGCGGAGATGCTTCATGGCAAGCGTGGAGAAGAGCAGACGTAGGACACAGGTCGGTCAAGAAGTCGAATACCAGTACGTCCGCGCCGGGTGGTTGAAATCGAAGAACCGACAGTCGACGGGTCGGAGCGGAGGATGCAATCCAAACACTTTGGGTGCGTCATTTTTTTGGAAGCGGAAGAAGCCCATTCTGTTCCATGGACTGGCGCTCCAAAAACAGAGGTCGAGGCTTCGAATAGAGCGGACGTCTGATGAGGTGGTGCAGGGCCTTTGGAGAGGAGGGTCCGAAGCAAGCAGAAAGCCAAGAGGTATTATGTAATTCGCGCGATATATCCCATCTAGAAAGTCAGCCCCAAGATTGTGAGACGCCTAGGGAGAAGATCAACGCAACCGCACTCGGAATAAGAAAATGCGTAGAATCCGGAGTGAGTGCACACTGCGCAGACTCCGTCCTTGACTTCGAGCCCGCTCACGATGGCGATGTTGGCTGAGGCCTCGTCCAGTGGAACGCGCTCCTTGATGTCGGAATGCGGACATGCTGCGGTAGCTGTCACGTGCCAGATGGCTTGGGCGTGCGCACTGCTGTGGCCAGAGGATCCAACCGGGATTTACCAAGCCCCTGGTTCCACGGAGCTTCCACATTGTACCTCTTCAACGCCTCCTACAGCATCTTCCCTCGCCATCAAAGCCGCTGCACCCACAATCCGACCCACTGCGCTTATCACGGCAGTAGTCCACCGAAGATTCGGGGTGTTTGATGGGGTCAAACCCGGCATCCTCGACGGTGTAGGCGACGATCTGTCTCCATCACGGTCGGAGGAGGACATGACGCGAGGCAAAGGTGCGAGATTGGAGGTGACAATGTGGCAGTGGTTGTCGGGACTAGCTCGAGCTTGTGAGAATCGGTTCCGCCCTCCGAAACCGACCGCTTAGACCTTGCTTTCGCCATCGCTGTGCCCGATGAGAGGCAGCGCCGCATGCAGTTTGCCGTCCCGTCTTGTCTTGCGGCGTGGGCGAGCAGGATCAGGCCTGTTCATTCGTTCACGTGATCGCGCGTCGGCGTTGCTGACATAAGGAACCCGCCCGCCGACCAACCACGAGCGAATGAAGCGCTACGGCGCCGTGGCTGGCCCTTTCGAACTCTCCGGCGACTCGTTGGATTGGCAGGCCAGGATGTCGTGGTGCATGCATCGGCTCGCCGAGGAGAGGTAGGTGTCCGCGGCTTGGGGAGCCCTCGATCGGATCGCATCCTGACCGATACAGGAAGCAATGGCGCCGCAACCACCCGTTTGGCTTTGTCGCGAAGCCCACACCCAACGACAATGGGACGTTGAACTGGAACATCTGGGACTGCGGTATCCACGGCAGGAAGGGTTCAAAGTGGGAACTCGGTTACTTTAAGCTTCGCATGACGTTCCCGGACGGTGCGCCACATCTTCTGGGCCCAAGCCATCCATGGCGCAACTGACTTGTCCAGAATATCCCGCGAAGCCCCCGCAATGCAACTTCACCCTCGACCCGCTCCCCTTCCATCCGAATATCGATTCCACCAGCGGCGCCATCTGCCCTTCCATCATCGCCGAAGACTACTGGAACCCTGCGACTACCATCGTGGATATCCTGCTCGCCATTCAAACCCTACTCAGCGACCCGTATCTTGTATCCCCTGCCCAGGCAGATGCGCTGGACTTGTTTCTGAATCATAGGAGGGAGTATGATAAAAAGGTTCACGCTTTCGCCCGGTCTCACCAAACCTTTCCTTGAGGCACGACGAGGGGGCCTGGGAGGCAAGGTTTGGTAACGTCTGTGCGACAGGTGGTCTACCGCGTTTGGGTCCCTCTTTTTGGTTTCTGGCTTGGTACGCTGTTGGTGGCGTGGCGAGGCTGTCAGAAATCTTCGTTATGAATATGACACTCACGACGTGGTACTCTGTGTTCCTCTGAGGTCCTTTCTAGTCAGTCTTGTCCTCGCACGTTGGCGACTGACGCAAGGGCAAGAAGACGACGACAAGACACTAATAACAGTGATGCGGAAGAAGTTGAGACGCCGAATGACATCGAGTGGCCTTTTCGACACCATGGATGGTCATTGGCTGCATAGCAGACACTGCGATTTCATCTTTTTTTTTTTTTTTTTTTTGGGCGGCGGAGCCCCTCGAGCGAGAACGATTACAACCCAAAGTCGCCAACAAGGAAAACAATGACTTCTGCGACGCTTGCTGCTCGATGGCCGTTGACATGCTCCCTGTTCACGCCAACTTCCATCCTACTCACTACCCCGGCGAGGATGCTGCTGGCCGCCACAACCCTCCGGAGAGCGGTTCCGGGGTGCCATTCCGGAGTCGCCAGTACCCTTGTCAGGATGGGATTCCAGCTGCTGGCACCACCTCCGAGGAGGCTGTATTCGGATCTGTGCACCAGTCGCCCATTAGTCTTTCGACCTCGCAGTAGCGGCGAAGTGTACGCGCCCGAGCAACTTTCACTAGAATCCATTCACACGTGTGCCCCACATCCGTCCAATTTCGCTAAAAATTCGATCCTCGCCCTCGAAGAACGCGCCCCCATCTTCTCACCACATAGCTTCCAACTTTCAAGAGCTCCGACCGGAATCCGCCGCCACGGCCCTCCGCATCTCCTCGCTGAGACATCGACATGGGCCCTTCGCGTAACCCCATCATCATCAGCGACGACACAGACCCTCCGAGTGACCCCATCATCATCAGCGACGACGATGGCGCCCCCAAAGACGGTCCCCTCGAGCTCAAGGTCGACGGCGTTCTCAGCGAGCTCGGTAAGTTTCCCTACCCTACCTCTTTCGCAATCAAATGCTGACTCGTACCAGCTGGGACGATTGACTCGTGGCGCCAGGCCACTAGCAACGGGAGCAACGCCCGTCTGAGCTCCAGGGGCGGCAAGAAGGCAGTCAGAATTGCGCAGGCGCTGCAGCAGATGCTTATTAGTGAGTGCTCAACAGCCACTTTCTGTGCGTCCGCCCCGCTGACAATGTCAGGGTCGGCGAGGAAGGTCGAGGGAGAGTGTGGGATGAAGGGTGAGGCACTGGTCAAGAAGCCGCTCGTTGAGCAGAAGGTCGAGTCGCACGACCGGTCGTTCGCCGAAAAGAATCTCGCGCAGCAGCGCGCCGGGGAGATGGCAGCGCCGCCTATTGACAAGGTCCAACACCACGCCGCGGAGAAGGCCGGGCAGAAGGCTGAGTCGCCCCCCAAGCCAACCAAGTCAAGCGTTGAGAGGGAGGTAGAGCAGAAGGTTGAGAAGGAGCCTGAGAAGGAGACGGTCGTTCTTTCTGACACTGAGGATGAGCCGGTCACGGCCGCGACCATGGCCTCGTCTCCCATCTCTGAGACGGAGAAGAAGGCTGAGAAGACCACGCCGAAGAAGAGGGCTGGGACGAAGGCCGCCGAGGTCAAGACTACACCCACGAAGAGGGTAGCGGAGGAGAAAGAGGTCAAGGGCAAGGTCACACCCAAGAAGGCAAAGACGCAAGGGGCAGCGGTCCGAGGCAACATCACAGTCGGCTCCGGTGGCCGATCCGGTAAATTCGTGATCCCGGTTGGCCAGTCCAAAGTGGCCAAGACCCCAGCGCGCGCGGGCAAAGGCGAGAAGAAGGTTGATGTCGAGGACGCGGACGACTCAATGGATGAGTTTAGAGAGTTTGCTCGTGACGACTCAGATGTCCCCGAGGGCTATGAGTCGCTTCATGCTCCATTCCGACGCTGAGGAAGCTCAGCTGCTCTAGCAAAGCGCCCAGTTTCATCTTGCCGAGCTTCGCCTCGCGGGGGGGGGGGGGTGGGGGGGGTCTGGAACCCAAATCGCCCACGAGGGGGGGGTGGGTGTATTTTAAACAACAACCCGCCCCCACGACAAAAACCGAGAGGG
>JAFHBV010000972.1:0-14580 GCA_019022785.1 Pseudomonodictys pantanalensis | reverse complement strand
GGGCAGGAGGATGAGGACGAGGGGGGTAAGAAGGGGGGCGCTGTGAGGAAGGAGTTGAGGCAGAGAGTTGACGCTGGGTATTATGGGTATAATCTCGATGAGGAGGATGGCACGTTGCTGAACTATGAGAAGGCGAAGGAGAAAGAGGCGAGGGATAATTTCATGGATCTGCCGGATGATCTGAACCAGAAGAAGGGGAAGCCGGTGAGGGAGTGGGAGGAGATACCTGGGGATGCGGGCGATGGGGTTAGGTGGAGGGTGCCGACGCAGGAGGAGGTTGGCGAGGAGTTGGTTGAGCGGAGGAGGCGGAAGTTGTTGGCGAAGTTGGGTTGAGTGCGAAGAGATAGGGAGATGATGGGCACATGGAGTGCCGTGCGCGTGACATGCGTACAGAGACGGATGTGCGTTTTCCAGTTTCTTTGAAAAGCTAAGAAGCATAATTTGGGGAGATTGATACCCTTGACTGTGACGGAAGAAAGACTGTAAGACTGAATTGTACATCATACGAAGCATATCAGGTACAGGCGTTGCTGAAGGCTGAATAAGCCGTCTCAATCAGACAGCAAGAATGACACTTAAATCATCATTGATTATGCACTTAGATATACGGGATAGTGTTACTGGGGAGGGAATATAGGCGGCTGCTTCATTTTTTTTCGACTTTGTTGCCATACACAGGTATACAGACAGTACTTTTCATACTCTTCAACCGAATCTCACTTCATCAAGGTATGCGTCCACTTCTATTGCGAACAATTTGGTATCGTTTGCATTGACGAGCCCATCTTCAACCCGTAGTTCGTACAATCTCGAACCCCTTCACATCCCCTAATCATCAGCATCCCAATTCCCCTGCTGTGCCTTCCCTGGCATCTTCGGTCCGCCCGCTTGTCTGGCCACAATAATCTGATCCACACTCAACACCGTCCGACTCGCCTCGGTCGCCAGCCTAATCGCCCAACTCTTGCTAACCCACAGATCTAAAATGCCCTCCTCCTTCGCATCCAGCGTCCCCGTCTTATCCTCATTCTCAATATCCACACCAGTCGTCCACTCATCGTCTTTCCTACCCTTCTGCGCCGCGTGCGCAACGTATAGCCGTGCAAGCACTTCCGTGGCATCGAGACCAGCGGACTCGGCGAGCGTGCGGGGAATCACTTCGAAGGCCTCGCCGTACTTGCGGATGCTGTATTGCGAGAGGCCGGGGGTTCGGTCTGCGAGCGACTTTATGCGCTCGATGAGTTGCATTTCGGTGGCGCCGGCGCCGGGAACAAGACGTGGGTCACGCGTTATTGCCTTGACGACGTTGACGCCGTCGTCGATGGCGCGCTCTACGTCGTCGAGGTGGTTCTGTGTAGCGCCGCGTAGTACCAAGGTTGCTGTGCGGGTCTGCTCGTTCTCTTGCCTGAAGACTGTGACGCGGTCGCCGCCGATCTCGAGGGTCTCGACAACGTCGACGGTGCCCATTTCGTCGGGCATGGGGGCGCCGAGGCGGGCGAGCGGTGTGGCACCTACAACGCGGCAGAGGCGGCGGAGCTCGAATTTGGAAAGGACTTTGATGACGAGGATGTTGAAGCGGTTGAGGTAGTGGAGGGCGAGTTCGCCGATTGTAGAGCCGGCGACTACGACACGCATACCGGAGTCGTGGAGACCCTTGATAATCTCCTCGATCTGGTGTTCCTCGCCCTTCGTGAAGTCTAGCATCTCCTTAGCATTGTGCAGCAGCACCGTGCCCTTTGTCTCCGTCTGTGAGATATCGATTGGACATGAGAAGACGCCGACCTTGGCCTTCTTCGCCTTCTTGATTATGCCTTCTGGTTCTCGTGCGAACACCATGCCCTTTACGACTTTGCTTTGTTCTAGGCTGCCACCCATGATCTTAACGACGCGGACGTTGTCGACATTGAAGTTCACGGGGTTCTTGGGGAGGACGGCGAGCACGGCTTCGGCGACGAGGTCGGCGAGGAAGTCTTCGCTGCCGGACTGTTTGGCGGCTACGACGGTGCGGATGGCTTTGCTGAGCTCGTCTTGGGAGCGGATGTCTTCGACTTTGTCGCATACCAACTCTGATACTCCTGTTAGCACAAACGTACTCGAGAAAGTCCCAGCTACGTACCCTCAAGATACTGCAGCGCAGCATTCTGCGCCTTCTCGTACCCGAGCACAATGTCACTTGTCTTAAGACCCATTCTTAGCAGCTCTTCCGCCTTCTTGAGCAGCTCGCCTGCCAAGACGATGACCATGTTTGTAGCATCGCCCATCTCTGCCTCTTGCTGCTGACTCGCCATGACCAGCAATTTCGCCGCTGGATGGACAACCTCGAGCTCCCGCAGTATCGTTGCCGCATCTGAGGTCAGGATCATCTTCTGCAGGTGGTTTATGACGATTTTGTTGCGGCCATAAGGTCCGAGTGAGGTTTGAACGGTTTGCGCAATCGTACGGCAGGCGTCGATGTTTCGAATAACTGCTCCATCTTCTGCGTCGTAGCTGTTGTGGGGTTGATTAGCTTGTATTTATGGCTTTGGCGGGGCTTTGGGAGGTGTTACTTTTGGTAGCCTTGCTTGAACAGGCCAGCATTCGGAGCGCCGGGTATTGAAAGAGACATTTTGGGGTACGGGAGGGGGTATCTTGGTGTTGTTTTGTGGTGGCCTGGGAGCTTCCTGCGCGAGCGCGTTGCTTAAGAAAATCGAGGGACCGCCGGAGCGGAGAAACCTAGCACCGATGTGCATTGCGGACGATTTCAGGGTGATGCATGACGAGATGGTTTCTCACTTATTTCATTCAGCTAGGAAGTATTGCTCTTATGTACTGCATCTAAAGGGAATGTTCTACGCGTCATTGTGGTCCGTTGAAGGTCCTCAGCGAATCCAACCTCGAGACCACCACACATATAGCTACGCGAACTCGAAACTTCAGAGATACGTGAGTCCAACATTCGCAGTATTCTGCCTTTAACTTCACCGAAGAGCATGGCAAGTAGAGGAGTCCATAATAGGTCTTGAATGCTCTCGACATGCGGAGAGATGTGAGCAGGATCTATCTAGCTGTACGCCTTGAACAATTTGAAGGTACCGCTAGCGAAAAAGACTGTTCAAATTCCTCTAGGCACCTGTAAATGACCAACATCTCATGGAAGCGAGTATACTGGGGATAAGGAATTGGTGCCGTAAGGTTCGAAGTCTTCAACTCGGCGCGCGAAGAAGTTTTGCTGTGCTTAGTCAGTCGTGGCGCTAGGCCAAATGCACTCCCGCTCCCCGAAACTTTTCGAGATGGGATGAGCAATCGACAGCGCGAAACGGTGATGAAGCGATGAACGTGGGACAGCAGACGAGGCGCATAGCCTCAAGAGCAGGTAGGCCGATCCAATTGTGGTCGAAGGTGGCCAGAAGCTGATGAGGTCAGGTCAATCGATATGCCGCTCATGTAGAGACTCCTTCACCCGCAGCTACGCATCCGCCGCCGCTGCGGCCGTACAAACCGATGACCAGACCGCACAACACATTCCTCCAGTCGCTCAAGTATCTCCCGCGACCGCATACGCCGTCAATGCCGGTGTCGTCCTCTCGCGTCCTCCCCAGATCACACGCGATCTTCACCCTTTCGAATCCACGTTCTTCCTATACCAGCGTCGTCTCAACGAGCGATTAGCATTGCCCTTCACACGCTACTTCTACGTCAAGAAGCGGACACCAGCGGACTTGGAATGGAAGAGGAAGCTGAAACAGCGATTGACGCCCGCGAGGGACATTGGCCGCTACAAGGGGTACGGCGAAGAGGCGTGGAATGATGAGGTTCTTGTGGGCGCAAAGGAGAGTGACTTCGGTTGGCAGGTCGAGAGACTTCTGGAGGATGCCGAACAGAGTGGAGCAGAAAACCAGTCCGAGAACCCCAGCCCGGAGGCTGTGGGTGCGCCTGGAAAAGGAAAGAAGGTGGAACACGAGCCTGTGGAGAGGCCAATGCCGAGGGTCACAGAGGCGGATCTGAAGAACGACGTCAAGAGTTTGAATCGATTGCTGCAAAGAACCCTGTATCTGCTCGTGAAGAACAAGGAGGGTCAGTGGACATTCCCACAGGACAGGTTGAAGGACGAGAGTCTGCAGACGGTATGCTCCCTCAGCGGTCTCACCATCGAAAAAAAAACTGACACGAACAGGCTGCACATCGCATCGTAACAGATGCCGGCGGCATCAACATGAACACATGGCTCGTCGGCAACGTACCTATTGGTCATCATCAGCAAGATTATCTCGAAGCGACCAAGACCTCATCAGGGCTAAATGAAGTCGGTCTAAAGACTTTCTTCATGAAGGCACGCATTATGGCTGGGCAAGCTGATCTCAAAGCGAACAAGCTTGGGCTGACCGACTTCAAGTGGCTCGCGAAGGAAGAGATTCAGAAGGAGGTCAACAAGAAGTACTGGCATTCGATCAAGAACATGCTTGCCGAACGATGAGGGTGAAAGTGGGCCGTATCATAAGTAGCTTCATTGTAGAAAACTGTACAGTATCATACTTGTAACTGATTGCACCCTCTAGAACGGATCCTTCGATGTTCGTGAAGGGAAGAGCGAAGCCATTGTGTATGGGTCGATGCATTGCCGCTTCGCCGGCTCCATAACGCAGTGTGCCCATAAGTGTTTGGTCGAGACAAGATCTTCAATCGCAAAATCAAAGCAGCAGCGGTTGGCTTGGAGTCAATGAGTATCTATAATACGGCATCGTCTTGTTCATGCTTCTTATTAGAAGTCCAAGGTCTTTGCTGCGCAATTCCGTTTAACGTATGGGCACTTAACCCCCATTCACCACTGTTGTTATCACAACGATCTCAGGAAAAAAGAAATGTACTTCGTGCTTCGAACCGCCGTTTGCTTCCATTTTCCCATTCCTTGTTTGTAAGCGGTGTCAAGACCCCGATCATGATTGGCTACGGAGCCCATCGAATCTCTCCACCAGCTCAAGTCGTTTATGTCATAGGATCAACATATCCAAGTCTAGTACAAAAGCAGTACGTCCCGAGAGCTTCGAGGAGCATTAATGATTCAGACAGGAAACAATGATTTGGCCGGGTACCCGCGGACAACATGCGTATTGGTGTGAAGTGGCTGTGATGTCGAACGTAAAGAGTACTGCATGGCGCTAGGCGTAGTTTCCCATTTTGGTCGGATACGATCTCTACATATATATGACGAAAACCTTGCGACGGAAACTGGCTCTTGGGACCTCGGGGTTTTCACTTCACTTTCCTTCACCAACGGCATCTATTCACCACTGGGTTTCATCCACATTCACCAACAATTTTCACGCGCCCACCGAGTTCATTCACCACCCTGCAAGCATCGACGCACGACAAGTATACAACATCTGAAATCAACGTACCGCTTGAACCAAAGAGAGGCCGCAAAAATGCCGAACAAAGCAGCTTGGATCACGGAGAAGCAGGCAAAGCCACTCCAGGTCAAGGATGCGCCTATGCCTAAGGCAGGGCCGAATGAGGTGGTGACCAAGAACCAGGCAGTTGCTATCAATCCCGTCGATTGCAAGTCATCCCTGTTCTCCTTATAATCGACAACGATTGCTAACTACGCATAGGGAAGATCCAGGACACAGGTATGACGACTTCAACAACCAAATCACGAGTCGGCAGATTAATCAGACTAGGAATGTTTCTCCAAAAGTACCCTAACATCATCGGCACCGACGTAGCCGGCGAAGTCCACGAGGTTGGCGAAGGTGTCACGCATATCAGGAAAGGCGACAGAGTCATTGCGTATGCATTTCCAGTCCCTTCCCACCCTCTTCCACCCCTTATTCTCGATCACCGACTAATGACTTAACAGTCACGCCTTCTCCCTCTTAACCAACAACCCCGCCCACGGTTCTTTCCAACTCTACACTCTCCACGAGGCTCTCGTAGTCGCCAAGCTACCATCCTCCATCTCCTACACATCCGGCTGCGTCCTACCCCTCAGCATCTCCACGGCCGCTATGTGTCTTTTCAGCAAGAGCACTCTCGGCCTGCCGTTTCCAACTTTCAACCCCAAAGAGACGGGGAAATCGGTACTAGTCTGGGGTGGATCCAGCTCAGTCGGAGCTTCCGCCATTCAACTTGCCGCAGCATCAGGTGTCAAGGTAGTCACTACTGTGGGAAAGCACAATCTGGATGCTATGAAAGAGCTTGGCGCCGCCGATGCATTCGATTACGCTTCCTCGAGCGTCGCAGACGACATCGTTTCCGCGCTCAAAGGTACTACTTTCCTTGGGGTGTGCGATTGCATTGGCACGCCACAAGCAGCAGAGGCCTGGACGCCCGTGTACAACAAACTCGGCGGACGCTACGGATCCGTGCTTCCAGATGCAAAGGTCCTGCCAGATGGCATCGAGGGAGCGAGTGTGTTTGCGCCGATGGTCGCGAAGTCCGATCGCGAGGTTGGTGAGGCAGTGTGGGGGAAGTGGGTTGGTGAGGCGCTGGAGAAGGGCACGTTGAAGGCGAAGCCGGATCCGATTGTTGTGGGTAAGGGTTTGGAGGATATTCAGAAGGGTTTGGACAAGCAGAGGGATGGGGTTAGTTACAGAAAGGTCGTTGTGGAGCTGTAGATGTGGGGAGGTGGTGATGGTGTGAGAACAGTGGGTTGCGTCTGGAGTATCGTACAGGCCGAGCCAAGCGCAGGGCTCTCCAAAAGTATATGTTCAATTCACAACGTTTCAATAGGTACGAACCAAGGAGACGAGGATGCGGCAAATCGAAATTGAATAAGTAATCTCAACAATCATGGGGTATCCATAGTGCGACACGAAGACCCGACCCGTCTGATCCTATCTCCACACCTCAATACACACAAAAGTATCGACATCAAAATGGCAATCAACTGAGCCAAGATACCAAGCCGGATCGGCATTGGCAAGAAAAGAAGAGTGGAGTTCCGTGGATCGTCCGCAGGCCGTGGCCCCCAAACGAAACACAGCCCCGGAGTAGGAAATCTCTACCCAATGCGACACACACGCTAATTCGACAATACAAGAAACTGAAACAAACAGGCAACCACATCATCTCCCGCAAAGTCCGCCGATTACCAAGTGACCTTCACGCCATCGGCGAGCTGGCGGTTGATACGGTATTGCGTCCAAGAAGTGGCCATGCGGCCGCCCTGGCAGGGTGTGAATTCCTGGCAGCAGTCGGAGTAGTCCATCTGTCAAACCAATTAGCAAATTATGTCAATTGGAAGGCGCGTGGGAAAGACTTACAAAGTTGAGGACGTTTGCAGGGCCCTTGCCGCACATATCCTTCGCAGGGCAAGACTTCAAATCCCCTGGCGTAGCAAGCTTGCCATACGAAGGCTCCGCCTGCGGGTTAGTGTCGTCGCAGTAATCGCCATCGCCATCACATCCGCCTTGGAAGGTGTGCAGCAGACCAAACCAATGGCCGATCTCGTGAGCCAGCGTGCCGCTGGTTGCAGAGCGTCCAACTTCAAGCGGGACAAAGCAGCCATCGAAGTCGAGCTTGTCTTGTTGAATAGGATCGCCGGAACCATCTGGCAACGAGCATACACCACCACCAGCGCCCTCGACTAGATACACGTTCAGCGTCTGGTAGTCGCCGCGGTGTAGCTGGTGCATCTTGTTCTCCTTATCGACATCAATGTCCTTTGCCCACTCAGCGTTGATGACGTAGGTGGTGAACTTGAGGTCGAAGTGGTAGCCCCAGGACTCGTAATGGGCGTTCAGGAAGTCGATTTGCGATTGGATGGATGGACCCCAGTCATCTTTGGGGGCCTCAGAAACGAGAACGTGCATGTACATTTCGACGGTTGCTATATCACGCGTGCGGAGGCTGTTGAGGGCTCGACGGCTTTGTGCTGGAGTGATATTGAGAGGGTCATGGTCGAAGTCTTCGTTTAGACATTCTGCTGGTGCGGCTGAGGCGTATATGGTGGGGAGGAGGGCTGTAGCTCCGAGGATGAAGGAGGTGAGCTTCATAGTGAACGGAAGGTATTATATGAAACGGGATCTCAGATAAGGAAACGACTGGACTTGATGGGAAGACTGACGATGTTGAGAGTAACATGGCAAAGGAAACAATAGGCATATATACTTGACCTCCAGTATACACAGCCTTCGACGGAGATGAGAGGGCGGAAGGCTGGCAAAACAAGCGGCCCTGTAGGAGGATCAACAATGCCATGATCCCAGGCATAGGCCGCTGAGGAAACAACCTTAAGAATCCTACGACTAGGCGGAGTCGGACCTCTGTAAGGCTATAGGCAAGTACGCGAGCTGGTGTTCTCGCTGCTGCACGCCTGATGTTCGGACATCCTGGGCCTGGGGGATGTTCCCGCTCCCGTTTGCGGAGTGAGGTAACGATCAGCGAAAGGATATTAATCGTCCGAGAATAGTATCGTAGCCTTGTGCTTTTGACAAGCAACTATCATTCCCATGCATGCTCGAGACGTTGAATGACGTCGAAGAGAAGGCTGGTTCACGTGGACCCTAAACTCTCTTTCATCAGGCTGCCTACTTCCGACCACAGCCCACACCATGGGTCGGCCGGGGCAATGAGGAACGAGGAACGAGGAACGAGAAACATCCCCACTGCCAGCGCATAGCCGGATCGATCGACTCCAAGGATCATGCCGAGCGAGCATGAAACGAAAATATCCTACCCGTCCTGCACGAATGCATGATAGGTTGAGATTTGCGGACATGTCCAATTGTCTGGCCAATCCGGACTTGGCATGCCGACATGGGTGGTGGGCGAAGCTGCCTTTGAAACGCCAATAATTACGGACAATTGCCTGTTCCTGATGAATGAAAATGGAAGGTTAAATGGGAGTGTGTCAGTCCACGAGGTAGCACCGACTACTCGGTGGGTAGTGAGACCAAGCTGCCGGCCAGGCGTGTGAAGGAGCGCTGTGAGACAAGTCATCGAAGTCAGAGGCGATGGCAGGGCCGAGAGCTTCTGATTGTGGCGCCGAGTGTGGCTGGTCAAAGACGGCTGAAGACGCTAAGCCAGATATGCGCTAGCAATGTCGGGGTGGGAAAACTAATCACCGATGGATGATTTTCTTCCGAAAATGGCACCACTCAACCTTCAAAAACCATCCACTTCACAACTGCTGTTAGTAAAACCTCGAATGACCTGTAAGTACTTATATCTTCTTCGAATTCCCGAACCTATTACTCTTTCGATGATGAAAATCTTTCCACATTCGCAGTTTCCACGCTAGCCGTCGCTCGAACCTATTCAGACGGTCGATGAGCGCAACTCTTCCTTGGATGTCTGATTCTATCCCTACGGCTTCAGTTGTTACGCTCGTTTGAGAACGTGATCAGTGCTGACTGCTATCAGGAATAGTCACTGGTCTTGCAGAGGCAGGGCGTTGAGGTGTGTAGATGGCGGCCTCAGCTGGATGCCCTCTTGGCAGCATCAGTACCGATGCGCTCGGGGGGAGTCGGTTTTGTGGTAGACATGAGTTCGTGGGTGACTTTTCAATGAGGCTGGGGACATCGCCATGACTGCCTGTTGGGCTGTTCTTCAACTAGCATTGCAAATGTTGGACCTAAAATCCAGGGTACGCATCACAGCTTCAGCTCGCGTTTATTCGCGGGCGATTTAATGAACACGTAAGCGGCGTGAAGGTATTTTCGCGCCGATCAAGAAGATAGCCAACGACCTTTAATTGATTTTGGTAACTGTACTCGCAAATGAAAATCGTCGGAGATCCAAACACCATCTGCACCAGAACATGTTAACGGTGTTGATGGCAGAATGCACCTGCATTTCTCGAATTCCTTGGCCAATGCAACGGCCGCCGCTGACGCCACGCGCTAGTAATTCTCCGCTGCGTCCATGACAGCGCCACCCTCAGCCCTGTGAGCTTATGGAAAGCTTACTCTGCATCGGGCTCCCAGATCAAGGCAAAATGTCGGGAACCTTTATTGTCGTTACTGAATACGTTGTTCACGCTTTGTAGTTTGCTTGTTAGGTGCCCGGAATGTGCGCCACTGAGCTATTTTAGTTTGTGAAACACTTGATCGTCGTTCCTGCAGGGGTTGCCGTTGCGCCTGAGGCGTTCAACTTTCGTCACCTTGCTTGCCGCAGATTCACAACCATCACCACCACCACCACCCTCACCACTTCTTGAAGTCTCTTGCGCATCGCCCCTTGCCGCGTGTCGCTACAGCTTGTCGCTTCACTTGGTCGACCACGATCCTGCCCCTACGACTGCACCGCCGACGGCCGAATACCCCGTTTGCGCGCTTCCCCGAGCCACGATGGCTTCGAATAACGGCAAGGACATGCCCATAATCGGGGATTTGTTAGACGCAGGAAGGAGCATACTACACAAGAGAAACGCGACGTGCGCGAGCGATCAGCTGGAGCACGAGAAAAGTGAGCGTTGAGCGCATGAGAGAGTGCGAGACAAGCTAACCGCGTCACAGTCTTGGAGACGCCAATATGGAAGTCGGTCACATTCCACCATCTTGGCCTGATATTATCCGCAACATTCGGCGCGCTGGCAGTAGCCGTTGCGTTTTGGCTTATCCTGCGACACGCTACACATTACTTGAAGCCTTATGAGCAGAAGCAGTACGTATACCTGCGTCAGTATCATAGCGCGGAACTGACAGGAGTAGCATCATGCGCATTCTAGTCATGATACCGATATATGCGGTCGTCTCGTTCCTCAGCTACCTGTATTACCGAAAAGCGATATACTTCGAAGTCTTGCGCGACTGCTACGAGGCGTTTGCGATTGCGAGCTTCTTCACCTTGATGTGTCATTATATTGCGCCTACACTGCATGAACAAAAGGACTACTTCAGGAGCGTACAACCGAAGAATTGGGTTTGGCCTTTGAACTGGATACAGAAATGCACGGGAGGAGAAAATAAAGGTTGGCTGCGCAAACCGCGGAGTGGCTTGACTTGGTTCAATGTGCGTATATTGGATTACATTGGGATCAGTGAACTGACGACTTTCAGGTTGTATGGATCAGCATCTTCCAGTATTGCTTCATCCGACCGTTCTTCACCGTCGTAGCCGTGCTCGCCCAGAGCCAAGGGCGCTATTGCCAAAGCTCTAAGGACCCACGATTCGCCTACATTTGGGTTGCAGGCTTTGAGGCCCTCTCAGTTACCATCGCCATGTACTGCTTGATTCAGTTCTACGTCCAACTGAAAGACGATCTTGCCCCGCACAGACCTTTCCTTAAGGTTCTGTGCATCAAGCTGGTCATTTTCTTCTGCTTCTGGCAGAGTTGGATAATCTCCCTCCTTACCGCGGATGGCGGTCCACTCAAAGCCAGCGACAAGGTTGCTGCTCCAGATCTGAGAATTGGTATCCCCTCGATGCTGACTTGCGTCGAAATGTTCATCTTCGCTATCCTGCATCTCTGGGCGTTCCCCTGGGCCCCATACGACCTCAAGAGACGGCACGAACAACTACCCCAAGGCGGGGAAGCCTTCCCGCCACCACCGAAGCACGCATACACCACCCAATATGCGTACGGCCCCATGCGCGCGCTGCTCAACGCGCTCAACCCTTGGGACATCATCAAAGCCTGCGGCCGCGGATTTCGCTGGCTCTTCGTCGGCGTGCGCCATCGCACCAACGACCCTTCTTACCAAACGAAGCTCGAGCCCATGTCAGCTCCACAGATAGGCTCGGAAGAGCCTGGAACAGCTTCAGGCAAGAAAGGGTCTGAATCTGACAGATCCGCACTTTTGAGTAACGCGCAAGCTAATCCATATGTGCATCAGGACCTGGGCACGGACTACAGCGCATACAGATACAATCCAGATGCCTTACCGCCGGCTCCGGAGCCTGGGCAGGAATACGGTGTGAGGAGGTAGTACGGGGCATTCTTTGTTTGAATTTTCTTCGCTTTTGGATTGTTGGTTGCTATTGCATGATGGCCTGGAGCTTCCGAGATACCCAATCTATGTTCTTGCTTGCTAGACTATTACTCCCCGTTTGCTATCCAGACCAAAAGCCACAATGATGAATCTGAGCACCGTACCTGCTAAGAGAGGTATTTGCTGAACACCATATCATTCATCTTCTACATCTTCACATATCCTTGAACTTTTTCTAGCCCTGGTGTCATCACATAGGCTTCGTCTGGGTCGCCGACATATATGTCGACTTGTCAATGGCATGGCGGGCCTTGCTGGTCGAGGGTGAAGTGGAGCGACGGGGGCTTTGGGCGGCTGAAGGCTAAGGGCATTTGTAGATGCTTGGACGCGCTGCAGCCCGCTAGAGCAGCGTGATGGCTTACAGTCCGCAAGAAGAGTATGGTGGGCGGCATGATTGCAATGCTTTGCCAAAACCTGTTGCTCATGCAACCCCTGTGGCTCAACGCGGGAGTGGCGCCCGCATCCGGTGATGCACGCCAAGCCTCTAGCGTACCAAGAACGCGCGCGACTTCCTTTGAACGTTTTCACCGGTGCAGCGTTGCGACCACAATTACAACAATACCCCCTTGTTCACGTCCACAACCCCTCTTACCTTGAATTTCGGAGCGATTTCTTGGACACATTGGCATTTTCTCAGGTCGTATTTGCGATCGCGCATTCACCATGACGGATTACAACAAGCAGACTGTCGCGAATCTGCGGCAGCTGCTCAAGGACCGCGGTATTCCCTCTACGGGCCTTACAAGGAAAGCGCAGATTGTGGAGAAGCTGCAAGAAGCGGATAGCAAGCTAGCGGACGCGCCCGTGGAACAAACGGTTGAGGTTCAAGCGCAAGCCGAAGTTCCACAGCCTGATGGCATGGAAGTTGCAAAAGAGCAAACGAATGGCGATGCGCCGCAAGAAGGTAAGGCATATTTCACTTCGATGCGCACTGATACTTGCATTTGCGCCCCACTTCCATGGACCACTGCCACGGATTCATTGAAACCAAAACTAATGGAAGCTACTCAAGCTGCTGCCGAAGCCGCAGGAGTAGAGCAATCCACAGAAATGATCAAACCACCGCCAGAGACGCGCGCGACAGAAATCACCGCACAAGAGCAGCCAGCGCCAGAAGCAGCCGAAGCTCAAACTGTGCCCGAAGTCACTGAGCCTCTTGCGGAGCCTGCCACTGAGCCAGCGACCGAGACCGCGAAGCCTGAACCAACGCCCGAGCCTGCGCCAGCCGATGCTGCCATGCCCGACCGAACCCCCTCGCCCGCGCCCGACGAGAAACAATCGATTGAGAAACCCGAGCCTATTCAGCCGCCACAACAGTCTATGGCTTCGTCCGTCGAGCCCTCCAGACTGAACTCAGAAGAGTTGGAGGCGGAGACACGGAAGCGTAAGAGGAGGAGTTTGACTCCCGAGATTCCGTCGCAGGATATTAGGGCGAAGAAGCCACGACCGAGCGGAGATGGGCCTGAGATACATCTGAAGGAGGACGAGGATGTTGTTATGGATCAGAGGCCGCCGGAGGTTGAAGAGCAGAGGGCTGAGCCCACGGAAGGTGACGATGCTATAGCTGATGCTAAGGAACAGACTGAGGAGATGGACAAGGATACGAATGCGGACACAAGTGGTGATCAGGAGCTGAATGGCGCAAATGAGGCTCCGAAGGTGGAGGACCCCAAGGCCGGACAACCGACTAAGTCTCCTCCCAAGGAATCAGAGCCAGAGAAACGCCCACTCTCAGAAAAGAAAGACAAGGCCCCCCGATACAAAGAGCTCTTTACGCCCGCCGCAGAGGCCGAAACCACCGAAGCTCTCACCGACGACCGCGACATAACCCCCGCTCTCCACCCCGCAACCGCAGCCCTCTACATCCGCGACTTCATGCGCCCGCTCCGCCCCGATGCACTCCGCACCCATCTCATCTCCCTCGCCACCCCGCCATCCAGCTCGCCCGACCCAACCACCATCCGCTCCCTCTTCCTTGACGCCATGAAAACGCACGCCATAGTCCTCCTCTCCAACACCAAGGCCGCCTCCCGCGTCCGCGCCTCTCTGCATGGCTCCATCTGGCCACCGGAAGGAAACCGCAAAGAACTATGGGTAGACTTCATCCCCGAGGACAAAGCCGAAGAATGGATTACAGTCGAAGAAGACGCCATCAAAGCCGAGAAGGAGGCCAGAGCGAACAGGAGACCCATCGAGGCCAAGAAGTTCGAAGTCGTGTACAGCGAGGACGATACGGGCGCCATGGCAGCGATTTTCCAAGAAGTCGGCGCCGGGGCTCTGGCGTTCAATCCGCCAAAGGGACCGCGCGGGTCTGTTTCTCACCAAGCCCCTCCTACCAATGCGACCAAAGCAGCGCCCAGCCAATCGACTCGCGCCGAGGTCGCGGATACATTTAAAACCCTCGGCACCGTCTTCCAGTCTACAAAGGCGAAACCGATGCTCTACTACCTCCCCGTGTCGGATGGCATTGCGGAGAGTAGATTGAAGGAATTGGACTACGAAACTAGTAGGGACTGGGTGCCTGATGAGCGGCGGAAAGGCAGGGGTGTGCGGGTTGAGGAGAAGATGCGGTATGCGTTTGATGACGAGGATAGGGTTGTCGAAGTTGGGGCGGACTTTGGGCCGTGGTGTGCGGATAGGGGGCGTGAGGGTGGGGCGTATAGAGGGG
>JAFHBV010000971.1:0-24409 GCA_019022785.1 Pseudomonodictys pantanalensis | reverse complement strand
ATATGATTTACAAGCCCAAACCTCGGGTTAAATCTTTTTTTTATGTGGGGGATAATTAAAAAGCGACCCACGCCCCCAAAAAAAAAAACATATTCACTTTCTCCTCCATCATACCTACAGCAAAAGGGAAAGAAATGGCGCTGGAGAGCAGGGTTGCCGCCTCGCTCGTCGGCCTGCCAGCTGAGATCCTTGTTATCTACGACCAAATCCTGAAAAACGACATAGCGACATCAGAGGCCGAGCGTACTATTCGAACAGTATTGGGCATACCTAACCAAACATGGTCGGGCGACGCTGCTGCCTTGCCGTACGAGCCCGCGTCGCCTCCCTCTTCCACCGAATTGCCCGTCTCCGACAACCCCATTCAGGCTGCGACCCTCCACCCTCTCGATCCTGTGGTCACCTTGCAGGCGGACCGCTTCCTGGCGATCCTCAACCCGCTTTCGATTCGGTTTGCGGCGGCCTCCTCCGCTGCTGTCCACGGATTTGGAAGAAATTTGTTTACTACTGCAATCAAATCTCAACTGCGGGCTGCAGGAGACGTATGTGGACGGCTACATTTACGTCGGAGTACTAGCCCTCCTCTGCGGCAACAACTGTTTTCGAATATTACCTCGTCCAGGGCGATGGAGGCGCAGTGATATAATGGCACCCCTACTCGAAACTACTTCACCGTCCGACTTTACGGATGTAGCTATCAACGTGTTGGAACTGTTCAAGGAATTTATGCGCATAGCCAGCGTGTGGAAAGCGGCGGATATACTACGCCTTCTGGGGAGCTTTAGATGCTGTACACGGAGATGTAGAAAACTGGGGGGATATAGTGTTGCTGCAGCTTCATAGCTAGCACACCGTCTCTTAAAAACAGTTGGTGATGCAGAAGTGGCAACTCCCGATGTTGGGCAATGGCGATCAGCCACTGGCAACAAATATTCGAACTCGGAAGCTCGTCGGAGAAACTGCAAGCGGACTAGGCATGGATACCAGGCGTTGGAGGCGGGCCACGGGCCCCGCATGCTCTCACGTCTCACCGCTCGGATTCGGAGTGCTGGCGGAGGGGCATTGCGCGCGCTGGCTTGCAGCAAACAGACATAGAATGTTATCATCGTACGATGGAAGGTGAACAAGGGAGTCGCCCGCTTCAGCGTCCAATAATGGCGGTGGATGGCGTCAGCCCTTGAATTCCCCGCAACACCAAAACCGGCGAATGGCGTCTAGGAAGCCTACGCGATATTCGCGCAACCGAGAGGCTGAGTCATGGAGCGTCCGAGATGCGGAGCTTCCCGTTTTCGCCAGCTACCAGCCCTAGGAGAACCTGCCTTGGCAATCGTATCCGAGTCCTCGGAAAACTGTCATGACTTCTAGATTTGCCGTCTACGGTCCGCTTCTATCGCGAAATGAAGTCAGATAACTTTACAGCATTGTTGGCCTAGGAAGCAACTGCGATGTACTGTGGAACGCTATCTGCCTGTCCTTGTTCTATTAATATGGCGCAAGACTTTCTTTTATCTACGCAGTCTTAACAGGGTTAGCTTCCTAAAAATCTAACCTGGCTTAACCTCCCCACACGATTAATGCGCGTCAGTCTCCGCATGGGTCCGATTTTGGAGGTCATCGGCGCAGCAGTTGCGCATCGGTATCTGCCGCAGGATATCCTGTCTAGCGTTTAGTATTACGCCTCCTCGAACGTATGTGGATCCTTGGGTTTTGCTTCTGCGGCTCTAATCCGGTTCCCCGCGCGCCTCCCCCTTTTAGTGTCCCTGTTAAGCCTCGGTCTGCGCTCCCCAGGCTCAGGTTCGCTGTCGCTGTCGCTAACGAAGCCTCTTCGTACATGCAAGTGCTCAGTCCCAAACAGAGTTCAGCTGTTCCAAACATGATGGCAGCATACATATGCTATTTCCGCCACACATTTATTATTCATGGCTTTAATTCTTCGCTATATAGCCGTTGTAGTCTGCCTTTTCACGAACACCCGCCCTAGTATTCTTGATCATTCACCGCTCGATATCGGTCTCTAGAAGGGACATTGGACTCGCGGCGAGCCATGGCTACTTCACGTTTTCCAATAGAGAATGACGGGCCCCGCATTCTCGGTGTGTGTGTGTCTATGACGGTCATCGTTCTTATAACGATGATCGCTCGTCTTTTCGTCAGAATCAGAATGGTTCACAGCGTGGGTCGGGATGTAAGCTTAACGGCCCGATACCATACCGGGAGAATGGATCTAACAACTCTAAGGACTATACCATGGCCGTGGCCACAGTGGTGGTGAGCACAACCCCCCCCCCCGGGGGGGAAATATAAATAGGATGTTGTAACAGGGGGGTAGTTCGTAGCGTTCATGGGCGTTACAATTTTCGAAGTGCACTACGGAGCAGGGAGGCACATGGATCAAATTCCACAGCCGGATGCATCAGAGGCGCTCAAGTTGAGCTTGGTTGCGCAGGCATTGTGCATCGTAGGGTTATCCGTGGCCAAAATGTCGATCGGTTTTTTCCTACTTCGAATCGCGATCATTCGTGTTTACAGACGGACAATTATCTCGATCATGGGTCAGTATTCTCGAAAGTACGGTACGATCCGATTATGTTATGTACTGACATTGCTGAAGTGTTCATGGGTATCTACACCGTTGCTTGCCTCTTAGTGAGTCTCTGGCGCGCAACTGTCCGAAGACACAGGTCTCGTTAACATTGGCCAGGTATTTCTCCTCCAATGCACCAATCTGGCCACGCTATACGACCCCACCGCAAAGAGCACTTGTTTGCCCCGGAAAATCATACAGGCTGTGGCTTACCTCCATGGTTCTTTAAACATTTTCACTGACCTGCTTTTTGCAGTAGTCCCGGTAAGTAGGTCATCGAGAGGCCCGCATAACGTGTCTGACAGTCAACGAAGATTCCAATGTTGTGGCAAGTGCAAATGAACCGCCGACAAAAATTATCAGTTATAAGCATTCTTGCACTCGGTATATTTGTTACAGCAGCGGGACTTGTGAAGATATCCTTCCTTCGAAACTACGGCAAAGATAATGACTGGCTATGGGACAATAGGAGTACGTAACTCAGGGGTACACAACTGTCTCCGCGGCATTTTGCTAACTCATATCTCGGCATTAAGATCTCATCATTTGGGCTGTTCTCGAAAACAGCGTAGCTATCATCGCGGGAAACCTCCCCGCCCTGAAGCCCTTGTTCCGCCGCGCCCTCGGCTCCACCTACGGCCGCGGCACACACCCCCGCTCAACATCCAAATATTTCCCTCATGCCGACGGCGGCGCCAAAAGCTACGGGTCGTCTAAGAACGACAATTACAACTCGCTCTCGTCAAGCAAGGAGCGCGACAAAGTCATCGCCCTGTACGGCATCTACGAGAGCCACATGATGACAACGGTTTGCGCCGGCCAGGAGCGCGCTGGCAGTGCAGTCAGCACGCGCGACGAAGCTAGTGGCAGGAACGACAGTAGCGAGAGCGTCGTGCTGCTGGATGATCATGTGCAATCGTATGGCATAAAGGGCGGCATCATGAAGACCACGGAAGTTACTACCGGGGTCGACAACGTCGAGGGAATAAGTACGCAGAATGCAGAAGAGGGTCTGCGGCCCGAATGCAAAAAAGCACACATGGTATAGGGCAAAATCAGGCGGCATGGACCAGCAATGCCGAGAGTAGCGAATTAATTCCTCCGGAGACACTTTTTTCTGCGTACAATCAGCCTTCGTTGCTCCTGTGCGTTTCACCTATCGTGTTTCCTGCTCTTTGAAAGGTAGCGCGCTTTTTGCTCTGCGGGTCTAAGCGTTTACGCTGCAAAGGGTCTTCAACTTAAAATCCGCCTCGCGACGCCGAACGCACTTGCCTTTTAGCTGACACAGTGTGCTGTAATGCCGAGTCGGTACGCTCCGTATGGTATCCGTAGTTCATTAGCAATCCACCGTGTCAATCTGCCTCGGATCGATCCCGAAGTCTGGATATACAATGGCGCATGTCAAAGATTAATTCGGACGGTGCATGAACCAAGGGGAAATTGCGCTGCCTGCCTGGCTCACGACATAGCTGGCCGGGCGAGCGGCTGGCACTCCATTAGTGGCTTAAACAGTATTCCTATGAGATCCCATGCGGATGGAAAGCCACGCAGCGCGATATGCTTTCAGTCTGTGTGGCGTGCTTAGTATGCTGGATAGTTCCCTCAGCATACCACAGATGTATGCAAGTATTATATGCATTATACTTACCTGTCATGTAGAGCCGCGAAGGTTTAACCACGCCTCCTACCACCGCGACGGATCTGTTTCCAACGGCCTCGAAACCATATATCAGATTAGTAGCCTCTTAGCCCAGAACTGATACTTAATCAGAAGGCTAATATAGGTAGTAGTAGACATTTAACTAAATATTTATTGGAAGACTAAGAGAAGTAGCTAAGAAGATTACTAAATTAGTAGCTTAGCTTAATACCTATTAGCTAATTATTCTTGTAGAACTATAGTAGTATTTATTATACGCATAAACTTTAGAGTTACTAAAAGTTAAAGTATCTCTTATATAGTGCGTCTCGCTATACAGTAGGACATTACGATTTCATCACCCAAAAGCACAAGTTTCGACTCATCTAAATACAATTGTCTCTCTACATATAACACCATCAGCCTACACTGGCCTATCAGGATATCTGAAAATAATGATGATCGCTTCTCTACCTAGTTACTTCTTCTGGAAGATATTCCGTGTCCTTACATCCAGCTCTTTGTATGGACTTCATACCACCGCACCGACCACTTAGTTGAAGCCTCCGTCGACGGCTCAGTCCACTGCTTCACCTTGGGCTCGCAGTCCTCATCGGGCGCAACGTCCTTCAGAGCCTTCTCGAACATGCCCTTGAACTCGTCCCAATTACTGGGGCGGTCGATATCGGATCGAGGATAGAATTGCGGCTCGTTGAACCCCAACTTGATCCTGCGGAACGGCTTCGGGATCTCCTTTAGGAAAGCCAAGGACTCTCTGGTCAAGACTGTCGGCCAGTCGTCCTTGATATAAATAACCCAATCGCGCACATTCGGCCCCTTTTCCTTGATGAGCTGGATTGTGGGAATGAGGTACGAGAAGTTTTGCTCTGGGTTCGAGCGCTCAGAGTCATTGTACCTGAAATTCGACGGAATCTGCGTACGCATATCGACGTCTAGAAAGACGCGCTGCGCGAATTTCAGATACGGGCGACAGCGCATCGTCGCCCACATCGACGGATCAAAGATCAACCCGCTATTGGCCCCGGATTTGGTCCACGGCCCGACACGGAACCAGAAGAGTGCATTGCGCCACAGTTCTTGTAGTGCTTCCTCGCGGATGTCAAGATAGAGGTCGAGCCAGGAGGGCAAGCTTCGCGGGAGCGCGCAATACGATTGCAGGGGGAAGCGCGGGCGCGATTGGCTGCTGTAGAAGACGGCTTCGTTCTTAAGGTCACGGCCATTTTGCTCCACATAGTCGCGAAGGAATTCTTTACGGATCCAGGTCGGGGTCCAGAGGTGTGCATAGATTTTGATGCGTATCTCCGGGGGTAGGGTGGACAACAAGTTGCTCAAGCCAGGATGTGCTGGGACTATCGAAAATATTGAACCACCAGCGGACAACGAGCCAATCTTTGAAGAGATGGCTGAGGGACGCAAAGGTTTTTGGACCAAGAAGCCAGCTGAACCAGAGGCACTAGGCATGGCGTCTAGCATGCGGTGTTGTGGTGGGGAGGATGTTGGTGTTGTGGACATGGTGGGCAATGTGTTTCTTGATATCTTGTGCGCCAGGCACGAACAGTATAGTCAATAGGGGTGCAACTGTGAGTTTGTTGCTTGGTGAGATGATGGTGGAGGAAAAGAGCGTATAATGAGTGGAATCCTTTTATACGTTTGGTATGTTGGTTCCTTGCTGTATTGTGTGGTACTGACGAAGTCTCGCGTAGTCCTCCTGCACATCGTTCGCCGTTCAAGGCTCAACAAAGGCTTAAGATAGACTCACTAACAATGCCACCAAGGAAATTATATGTACGATGTGTGTTAGGAGACATTGAAAGTCACATGATGGGGGTACTGTGGCAACTTGAGTAAGCATGCACTGTGTCGCATTTGTGTTGTTAAAACAATATGTGTACGCGATATTGGAGACAATGAGGTGTAAATGCAAGATTCTATCAAGCAATCGAGCTCATTAGAATAAGTGAGCACAGAAAGACCGGAGACACTCGTTAAATGTTATGTGTAAGCTGTTGGCTGCCGTACACATTCTTGTCATTATCGACACAAATTTGGAGACAATGGCATGGTATGAGTGCAACAAAAGAGTTCGAGATGAGAAATATAGGCACCGACTTCATCATCGATATTTTATTTCGGTATGAGAATTCGCATTCAAGGTCAACTACTAGCTAACAATATGAAATAAACATGAACTCTGAAATTTACTGGAGAGCTAACGGTTTGTAATCCCTCATCTTAATCCGCCACGCAAGACGCCGTACCCGGTTTCCAGATACTCCGGCTTACAATTCGAGGGCTTTTCAGCTTTTGAGCAAGTTCGACGGCGCTAAGTCGTTTCTTTGGATCAATTTCCAGCATCTTGCGGATGATCGGAGCAAGGACTTTTACTGCCGGTTGCGAGGAGTTTACCCAACCCTCAAACTGCGTGAGCGTTCTGTTAACAACATCACGCAACTGCTTGTTTTCGCCTTTCCAGGTCCAAAAGGTCACAGCTCCATACGCCGAAGTATCCCCTCCCTTGCGGATCTCTTTTCTGAATAACTAAAGTGCTGGCCAATCCCCGGTCGAGTAAATGAGCAATTCCATGAACAAGCAGCCTAGAGACCAAATATCACTCGGTCGAGATATCTTGCTACCGGTGCCCCTTTCACTAGCATCTGGAGGAATATATCTTCCGGGTCCGACCGTCCTCGTAGGCGGACTGTCGTCGCCTTCGTTGTGCTCGTACACTTTTGCTAATCCCCAGTCTGTAAAGCAGAGCTGTGGCTCAGCCTTGTCTTTGTCGAAAATCAGAATATTCTTGGGCTTGATGTCATAGATGTAACCGGCTTGACTTTTCTCTGGCTTGTGTATGAGGTCAAGGGCTTCTGCAAGGCCGCTCATTTGTTTGGACAACCATTCGAGATTTAGGTCCCTTTGGCGCCAGCTTATACTTTCTTTCATATAATCTTCCAGGTTGCAGTTGGCCAAATCATTGATGAGATAGAAACAGCCTCCTTGCTGGAATCCTGCAAGCGACTTCGCCACATGAGTTCGCTTCCCGTTGGACTCGCGGTGAGATAGGGCGTTGTGCATCGACTTAATGAAATCTTTCTCCCTTTTTGTGCCCAGATCTGTCGTATACGTCCTCTTCAAAGCCAGGTCGCGGCTCTTTACTTCCCCTTGCACTTTTCCGGGGAATTTGTGGCAACAGTTGTCTATCTGTATCCGGACTACCCGACCATGTGCATCATGTCCAAGCTGGCCAATGGTGTCGACCAGTAATGGTGCTATGGCATCGATTACTTTCTCGAAGACCTCGAATTCGAATGCTGAAGCCATCACAAGACTCTGTCGAGTTACTATATTACTCCAAGTGACGAGGAATCTGCGCTCGTGTTCTTCAGGACAGACGTCGGCCTGGAGCGGTAGCTTGAAGTCGGTGATATCCAGCTCATCCACGAGCGACCACGTTGTTTCTAGTGAAACGTTGGCAGCAATACAGATAACGAAAAGCTTCCTGGCATCCTGGAAGATCTTGTCGATAGAGTCCTTCAGCTTGGTAGCAGATCCTCCCGGTGCTTCCCGAAGGGGGCCACTGTTCCCGAGGACGAAGGAAATATTGTTTCTGGATGAGAATAGATTGATGAATGAGTCTCGCAGGTACGTCATGATTCGAGTGTTGCCATCAATTTCGAACTTGCAGCTTTGTTCCTGGGTGATGACCATGTTGCTGTTGAAGTTACTCTCGTCTTTGCAAACGATGTGAATACGTTGGAAGGAGACTACATGAAAAGAAGGCCCCTGGTGGGGTGATGACCATGTTACGGATGTAGTCCCAATTTGATGGGAACAGCGAGTGGGCAAGGAGTTGGAAATTGAAGCCAGCCATCTTGAATGAAGGTATGACAATCTAACTTGAGCTGGTAGCCATATCAGCAAGAGCGCCTTCCGCAGATTAAATACGTGAGATGTGGAAGTTTTCTGGTCATGGGCAACGAACATTCGATCTCGATTTGTGACCACTACTAGCCCGCATATGCGAAACCTCCTTTGACTGTAGCAAGCGACAGAAACACAAATCTTGAAGTTTCCCGTTGTTTCCAACACCTTCTGATAGGTTAGAGAAGGGAGCAGCAATGACCAGACTTAGTTTGGTCCCTTATTTGCTCATTTCCACGCCTCAGCAAGAGAATCCAAATTGAAATCCCACGGCACATTGTTCGAATCAATCTCAGCCGCCCTCTTTGTCAATCCATAGATAGTCGGATCATAGATCCTCGTTTCCGCCCAGTTATCCGGATTGACCTGTATGACCTTCGTGATTTCACCAGAAGCAAGCCTCTCCTTAATAATCGGCCATTCTTCAGCATGAAATGTGCCATCCACTCTCGGACCAGTAGTCCACGGGACCATAACTTGGACTTCGCCCTTCGCATTCCTTGCAAAAACTCTCGAAAACCGGAACGCAAATTCACGATACTTCTCCGGGTTAACGTAGCGATAAGTCGTGGTGTATCCTTCAGGATATGCCATTGAGTCTGATGTCAGACCAGCTTTTGCCTTGTAAGCGTGGACTTTGTTGCTGGTACCGGACCAGAATATTGCTTTATCTCTGGGTACGCTGCATTGCGCCTGGATCTCCGCCTCAGTTGGTATTGGGCCATCGGGATCTGGCTTGGGGCCAGGGTTCGACTTCGGTTCCGCTGTGCCTGGAGATGCTGGACGTTCTGGGGCTCCTGCTGGTGGGACGGTATCGCCGGGCTTCAAGGCAGGAGGTGGATTGGAATCTGCAGGGTGTGCTGGGTCTCCAGGGCGAAGTGCAGCTGGAGGTGCGACGGGATCGACTGGGTCGACCGGGCTTACCGGCCTTGAGATTGGCTTTGGTTCTATGGGTTCGAACACGCGGGCCGAGAGATATTTTCCCTTCTTGGAAAGTTCCGAAACGGGATATTCTTTGTTGCTGGGATCTTCCGTGGCACTGAGACTCTGTAAGAAGTTCTCATGTCTAATCGGGACAGCGACGGCGTTGACAAGAGCACCTCCCAAGAGCATCCATATTAGGGCGAAGACACTGCAGCCACGAAGGCCTGCGTGTGACGGTGAGAGACGCATACTAGTGATAGCGCGCTGGAGGGCGAAATGCTAGATACGTGGGCGAATATAATCGACGAGAAAATAGAATAGTGAAGGAACGACGTGGGCGAGTATGATCGACGAAAAGTAGAACAGTGAAGGAATGACGTGAAGTATAAGATGCATCGAGCCTTTCGAAGGCGAACGATGAAGACTATAAGTCTTTGGAAGAACAACATTAGCATTTGAGATGCAAGGGTTCAAGGAACTCCGTCTTTGAAGGTATCCGGCTTGTTCTCCATCCCCGGGCCTTGACCGGCGCTGGTCAGTTGTTTCAACCTGCTTCCGCAATTCAAACGCGGCCGAGATCCTGCAACGAGCATCATCAATGTGGAGACGAGAATATCCGTGAATAAGACAGTCAGGAGATCGGAAGGCTAACTCGTCGTAAGAACCAGAACGCAGCAAATAGAGGGGGCAAGTTGTTGATGTCAAGATTTTCGACTGGAAATCGTTCTGACAATTTCGAGACGATTTTTTTAGGCTCTTTTAGCGCTTCAATATCCCTCTAGTACGTTTTGTGCAACAACTCGCCCTTTCTACTTTGCCCCGTACAGGAAGGGCGGAGATTAGAACTCTTCCATAGGTACACATTGGAGGCAGTGTAAGGAACAGACCTCACGGACATAGCAGAACCAAGTCGGTTCGAGGGAATCGGACGTGTGATCTACGTTCATGAGCTAGTACTGGTATCCAAATGGAGCGTCCGGAGAATGCCTCGGGGCCGATGATGGGCAGTGGCCGTCCTTGGTGGGTACCATATATTTCACTTCATCGAGCCTAGCGCGTGCGTATCGTATATTTCGCTTCATTGAGCTAGCTTTGCGCGTGGATGCTGGGGTGTGCTCAGAAGCGTAATACGTGTATTACTGGGCGCTTATGCTTAATCTTGTACCCACCATTGCTTAAACTTGCATCCACCATATCGCTACATAATATACATACTTCTGTACGGAACCTATATGCACCAAGTACTAGGGGAAAGGGCCCAATTTGCCGACTTTACAGTGCAGAAACAGCCACAATGTTTGAAGATACGAGAGTTGGTTCTCAATCCGAGATTATGTGGTGGCTGTGAGTTCGGCGGATGACAGGACCATGAATCAAATGATTCGTCCAAGTTTCATGCGCCTCCCCGGGTACAGTCTCACTTTATAACTCCGGACCTCGTCGTCGACCTCCGACTTATCATGCCCTGTGCATGACTGTTATCGCATAAATCGGGGTTATTTGCCTAAGCTAGGCCCAGAGGGACAGTGAGGATAAGCTGTGTATTAGTAAGATTACTCTAAACTATGTCTTTATTATAGCTCTGTACAAATTGTATTAGATAAAGCAGCTTTTTATAGGTTAAACCGTAGACCGTCCTAATTATACAAGCTATCTTTTACTGTCCCTCCAGGCCTAACTTAGGCAGATAAACCTAGTTTATGCGGTATGCATCTATTAGGCCGGTGTTCTCTTGTTCGTTGACTCCAGCCTTGCCTCGTTACTTTTCTTAGACTAGCCAGCTACCGGGGCTTCTCTATCCAGAAAACTCGCGGAAGGATGCACCATCGACACTCCGTTTACTCGGTCTTCTGAATACGACGAGAATTCTAAAAAGGACAACGGAACACCAAACAAATGGGAAGAGAGTAAACGGGTACGTATGATATGGCATGCTAGTCTTTGTAGGCTACGCGCCGAATCGATATGCTCGCACTCACTGAACCTATCTTACGAGCGAAAACGCGCTTCATGTCTTCACCAGCGACCTAGCACCGGCAGTCTGCATGAACCGCAGAAGCATGAGCCACGCTCCAAACCGCTTCTCGAGCCACGACGACACGAGCCTCCGGACTATACGATCTACTTCCCGGCCAACCGCCTTTCTACTTCCGTCGCCTCTCCCTCTTTCAATCTTCCTCCGCCCTTCCTTCCACCCCTTGCCGGCTTCTACAGCCTTGGATGCCCCATTCTGCACATGGATCGTCGACACCCTCGTCCTCCCCAGCTCTGCCCCTTGGGTCTTGAGTTTCGACCTCCGTCTTGTTCTGGACAAGTGCGGCATAACCTCGAACTCGACCGATGTCTTGAGCCCTTCACCAAGCAATATTGCAGCGAGTTGCCTCAACCGAAGTCTTATCGATTGTGGAAACGAAATCACCAAGCGTCTGTAGCGAAGCCTTACCGCACGTGGGACTACATGCAAATGCCCCTTCATCATGTGGGTTACGGCGTTGGACATGAGATGCTCAAGGGGTACATCGCAAGAGATATTGAAGCCCAGGTCTAGGTCAGACACCACAGGCTGCATGTGTGGATGGAGAACACGTAGAAAGTGATGTGCGCGGGCGAAGAGTAGGTGGCTGCATGTCGGCTCCTTGATGACGCTGGCATGAATATTTTGTAGGAGAGCGGTGCGGGCGCTGCATTGGCAACGCTGAAGGATGCCCTGCCTCGACTGGATGGAGACGAGACGGATTAGGGATGGTGCAAGCCTAATGGTCTTCGAAATCGACGTTGTTGCCATGCGGGTAAGTAATTCATCTTATTGGTTGTTTGATTGGGCTTGCAGTGGCTCGTTGCGATGACTTCGGGTAGGACGTGAAGACTAGTGTTCGAGTTGACCGGAGAGCTGCGGTGGATGGACCTAAAGGACATCAGTACCACCTGCAACGTCCAACACTTCCCTTGCAGTACTGGAGTGATGCTTACTTCGAAGTGATAATGGTGTTTAATCAGCGAGTGTATTCAAAGATGCGACAGTATCGATACTGATTCGATAAATGCAAGTAACTCAGTGCTGACCAACGAATTCAATCAAATCCTTTGCTCTACCTCTAACGTCTATGAAGGGCCATGCAACCCAAGCCAAGGTGGTGTGTATAAACCTCAGGGCCTGGCGTTCATGCGCGTGACGGGTCACGGGAGCCATCAGGAGACATCCCCTCACTCGTATTCCACCACCGACGGTATCCTCTAGAATGTGCTGGGTCCTCCGTATCACCGCTTTAATCGGAGTTCAAGCCGCACGAATCATTTGCAGTCAGGAGTACGAAGGTTAACAGTATTATAGTTTCACGGTTGGGTGATGTTGCGCCTTTGTGACATGGCATCGCTGAGTCTCCGGCTCGTGATGGAGATGTGTGGACATGGGGATCTCAAGATCGCCTATCTCCTGCTCGATCACATCCTTGGACGGGTCTCGTAAAGTGCATCAGCCGCATATGGGACTACGAAGTTCGTATGGTTCGAACACGATACCCCATATGCGGCCGGTGTGGCGTGACATTGGGATCTGATACCGAGCCATCAACGAGCGCACCTCGTTTTCGACAGTAAACCCCGCACCAATATCAGTCGCACGCGCCATACCGATCTTTGGTGGCGACTATCGCGATACTAGCGGCAGCCCCGATCCGAGCATCGACACGAGGGAGACCTTGAATCGAGCACTCAAACACAACTGCCGAAACTCAAAAACGTCAAGAGCCCCTCATTGATTTCCTTATCCACTAGTCAACAGCCCACAAAGCAGTCCATCGATCAGATTCTTCCAAGTGCGTGCGACGTCGTCTCGCGATCACGATACTGCAGATCGCGATCAGCCCTACCGCAGTCCCACAACCCACTCACAAACCCCACGCACTCACCAACCCCACGCACTCACCACTTTAAACCTTCTGATCTTGATGCCCCATCATCACTCCACAGCACCCTGGCGAAAAATTTGGTGATAGCCGCCCCACGTCAGTAACAATGCGTCGATCAGTCGCCAAAGGCCCCTCTGACAGCATAGCGCCGCACTGGCCAATGAGCGTCGCCCAAGGCGCGCGATGATCAGCGCATCTCGAAACTCTCGCTCCTGTTGTGACCTCACTGTTGCTCATGCCTAATTTCGACGTGGTATTCTGCCGTCAAGCGAGAGCTTTGGCGATTACCTTCCGATGGCCTGGTGGATGGAATGATCCTCCGAGAGGGGTTGTGACGCAGCGTCAGAAATGAAGAAATCAGGGTCTTGATTTCATGATGCTTTGCTGATCAACGAGCAGTGCTGTGCACCTAGGCTTAATTGAGGAATTTTGAAACCCACCTTTCGTCACGGAGAACCGAATGCGCAGAGTTGCATGAAGAGTGAGCGCATGATGAAAGTGTGCGCGAGCTCTTGCGCGCGGGCACCAGAAGTCGTCAATTGCGCTGCCTCTCCGCGCAATATCGGCACCGGAGCATAATGTTGACATTCCTATGCTCGGAATTCCGACTCCAAATGCGAGCACCCGCGGGAACACAAGTCCCGCAAGCAACAGTCCCAGACGTCGTGGCCCCCCAGACTCCCTTCCTTCCCTACAAGAGCCGCGAACCGTTACTATCGATAAGCAGTCGTCGATGACGACATCCTCGCACCACGTGCTCTTTAGCGCGAGAGGATCCGAGCGAACGCCGAAGTTGACGACGGCCCGTCGGGCAACCTCGGCTCTCCGTTTTCTCATCATCGGCAGCGACCCGGCAGCGACCGGGCAGCCACAATGCCGCACGAGTCCAGCACACAGCAAGTCGCGCGACTTAGTGCATCTCTAGCACTCCGCCCCGTTAATCACATAACACCGAAGCACAGCGACACGCATCCACTGTCTTAGAAATGCGTAGAACCAGCCGGAGATACATCGCGTTTCCATCGCCCGCTCCGAGCATCCACACACAAAACCGCCGTGGTAGTAAAACTCTGCACCAATGAACCCTCTCCCCCAGCACAGCCACGCCGCGAGCACCATCCCATCCGCAAAACCCTCCAACCACATCGGCAAGTGGGCCCCTCCCTTCGCGGCTGACCTGCATCTCCACGGATAACGGCAGCCCTCCACAAGCCCAGATCTCAGATCCCCCCCGTTAGAGTGCTGACACACGGAGCCTTTTTTCCCTCTACATCTCAGCCTCTCTCACTCAATTATTCCCTAGCTGGGGTGCTGTACCCGACGCGCAGGGGCGCCAGCGTCAGGGGTGAAGGAGGCTTTTGAGTGAAAACGTACGATGTGTGCACATGTGGAGGGCTAGATGCGGCGAGTGGAGGGCATCCTGCATACCGTCAGCTTGGTAGGGGACGTATGCGGAGGAAATGGTGCGCTGCAGAGCTGACGAAAGGGGGATAGGGTAGGGGGATTGGCTGGGAGTCGGTGCGAGTGGTGCGCGGTATATGCCGGCGTGGTACGACGACACGCACCAAAGAACTCGTGTTTGCATGGTCTGTTGCGCAAAAGCATACACAAAGCTAATGCAATGTTTAGGGGAAGAGCAAGGCGTGGATGTGATTGGGAGGTAGTCGACGTCTGTGCAGACTACGCTTGCGCCTGTGTAGTGTGTTGCAGCGGTCGAGATCGCGGCGGACGCCGCTAAGGCTGTGCCTCTAATACACATTGTACTCACGCTTAGACAATGTATGCAAATGTACGGTGCTTCCAAAGGACTGACTTATTGCTTTGCTGCTCAGCCATGATTCTGGCCCTACGCTGCCGTCTATGTAGACTATCTATTTGTGTTATACAGGACATCCCAAGCCTCTTCCCCTGCGTTTTGGGGGTATCATGTGTGTGTATAACGTGGTGATACAATAGCCTCGCTCGAAAACATGTGTACATGAGCAGAAGCAATGCGTGCATATTACTGGAGAAAGGAAAAGGAAGGAAGGCGATTTCGGGGGCAAAGAAAAGGGTGTTGTACAGTCTAATAGCACGGCAGGCAGGGAGGGCCAATACGTGAGCGTTGCAATTTAGGGGGTGACGAGATGGAAGCAACAATTAAGAGGGGAAAGCGCAACTTGATGAAGCAAACAAAGAAGAAATAGTATACACGAAAAAGCGGCCGCATTCGGCGCGCGAGATTATGTAGAAAATCAAGGGAAATAGAGCGTAGAAGGACAAAGGTAGAAACCCAGAGAGCCTTTCCAAGTTAGATCCCAGGCCATACATGTGGCCAGCCCATACCGTCTAGATAGTTTCATCACTTTTTGCCCACCCGAGAGTCGAGGACAAAAGATCCCACTCTTTACTTTTTCATTCCTCGTCGTCAATTCATCATCCAGAGCTCATCCGCTGCTGCGCACGAACGCTACCCGGGGAAACTCGAAACACGCAAAACATTAATAGGCAAGGAACCTCGAAGGAGGAATGAAACGAGATGAAGAAGGAAATCATCGTAAGGACTGTTGCAGTCGCAAAACAAAACGCCGAGAAACTCCTTCCTTCCCATCGTCCGTGGCGCCCGTCACGACCAGCGAAAAATCGGGTGCGAAAAGCAGTGAACGCCGTGTCGGACCGGAGAGTGTGTGGGCGGACTAATCTGTCGCATGCCCAAAAATACCCATAGGAAGCTTGGAAATCCCACGCAGTCCGCGAGTCGAGCACGCGAATGCGACGGTGGCTGCATAATGGAAATAATAATGGAAAAATGACAAACGCCTACAGCCGCTGTTCTCGACCGCGGGAAAATTTGCTGCTCATGCGATGCGCAAGGCTGCATGCAACGCCGAAAGATCGAGCGCGTTCTGGAATGTGCTGGCTAATCGCATCGGACTTGGGAGCTGGGCCTGAGCGCAAGCCCCGCGGGCCTCGGCGTGAACCGCCCGCTAATCATGTCATGCAACAAACAGAGCGGGGACTTGATCAGCCTAATCATGATTCCCTCCGCGGCGCCTGTGTTTACCGGGGAAGTCGATCTCAGGATGGACAACGCGCTATGAAGTGTTAGCAGGGCTGCGATGATGCCGCGCGGGCCGGTGGTGCACTCTTACCATGTGCCGTGTCAGTGCATCATTGCGCGAGAAAGTCTTCTCTTCGACGCAGAGGGCGCACCGCACTTTTTGCTTCCGTGCGTTGTGGATCGTGTCTTCGTGGCGGGTCAGGTCGTAGGGCCGCGAGAAGATGGTGTTGCATGGCTTGCCGGTGGTCGGGTTGATGCGATCGCACTTGTGAGGCCCCGCTTGCGAGTTCCGCTCCAACAAAGCCGCTGATGTCATGCCGGAGCCGATGGTCGAAGCAGCGGCTGCGTTGCGATGTCCCTCGCGCTTGTGCTTTTGCAGCTTCTGCGGAGTTTCGAAACGCTGCGAGCACCCGTGATAGGTGCATGTGTATGTTCCAGTGTCGGCCGTAGACTCGGCGGGCTTCTGCAACTGCAACTGCAGTCTGTGGTCGCTCGACTGGCTGCCTGGCAGCTCTGTGGCTTCGCTCGCACTCGAATCCATCGAAGTGAGATGTGCCGGAAATTCCGGCGTTTGCTCGGATGCAGACGGCATCGTCGTCGGCCGATACTGCGCGGTTGCTTGGAAGGGGAGGCCGTGCAGGGGTCCAGACGTGGCGGGCTGGGCGAAAGCGAAAGCGTTGGAGGGTTGCGAGGTTGCAGCAGTAGATGTCGGAAAGTTTGATGGGTACTGTGGTGTTGCCCAGCTGTCTCTGCGGTAAGACTGCCCCGATGTTGTGTCAAAGGTGGATTGGGTGGCGTTTCTATATTGGTCGCCACCGTGGTATTGGTGGGCGTACTCGCTTGCGCCACTATCCGGGAACAATGGCACCTTCGACTCTTCGTCAGCCTCCCGATAGTCCAGCAACGCGTCCTTTGGTGAAATGGTCTTCGGTTGAGCCTCCTCGCTAGCCGTCATTTGCGGCTTCATTGCGTAAGCGGCATCAGCCTCAACTTTTTGCTCACGTGCCGCAGCTGCACTTCCGACGGTTACGCGAGGTGACTGTTGGAAAGTGTTGCTGGCGTGACGATAGGGTGAGCCTCTTCGGAAGGGTGAATCACCACGCGACACTGAGCTTGACGGTGACTGTGACCTTGCGACCTGCGCTGCTTGGAGACTGCGCTGGATGAGCTCGTTGGGATTACTGGTCCGGTATGGAGACAGCAGCGTGTTTGCGACGTGCTTTCCCTGCGGCATCGACTGTGCCTGCGTCACTACTGCGTTTGGATCGTACGAGTAGTCGGCAGCGATGTCGGTGAAGGTTCTTTCGAACTTTGGGACTGGATGCTGTCGCATATCTGGATCGTCATCGTAAGTAAGGAACTGATCGAAGAGCCACGAGTCCACCTTAGAGAGAGTCTCACCGTTAGGGGGCAGTTTGAAGTCCAAGTCGTCTCCTTGTGCCGTGTGTGGCGTCGCCGGCGAGTCGTGCCCGTAGCTCGACACGCTATGTCTGGCTGAGTGACCGAACCCGGGCACGTCCTCGTCGTGCTGCTGGTCCATGAGCGCTTGCTTCATCGACAGGTGGGCGGCCATTGTCTGGTCCATGCCCTGAGTGTTCTGTTGGTATGTGTTGAAGGTGTTCGGATGCATAGAGAAGGTGTCTTGTGTAGGAGTGTGGGTCGGTGTGGGTAGATGGTTCGAAACGCTACTAACGTTCGAGAAAGATCTGGTATATTCGTCAGCGCCGTTGGATGAGTCAACCCCAGCTGAACTGGATGGCAAATTCGTATCGGGGTGAGCGACATGGACGTACGGGTAACTAGCGGTGGGCCCAACGGCCTGATATTGCGAGCCACTGGATCCTATCGACGAGGATGACGATGCACGTTGATGCGGCCTTGCTGTGCGACTCTGCGTGGGTGTCTGGAGGGACTGGCTGCCGTTCTGCACATTGCTGTAGGCAGCCCAGTTGTCGAGGCCCGAGGCAGTGGCGCTGGAGAGCATCGGCGACGGCGCGAAGTTCTGCGTGAGCTGCGGTGTCGGCGTCGACTGCTGGATCCTGATGGTCGGACTCGAGTAATCGAATGCGCCCGTCATGAAAGGATTCGGCTGCGTGTCGACGACGACGTTGGTGTTGTTGGGCGCAAACGTCTGCTGCTGCGATTCGAGGTAGTCGTGCAGCAACTTCTCGTCGAAGAGCTGTTGTGCGTGGAGCTGTTGAGATAGCTCGTCGAAGGGGATGGTGTTCTGTGTCGAGGGCGGAGAAGGTAGGGTGGACGTGGGATGATGTTGTGCAAGGTGCTGACGTCTTTGTTGTAGAGCTAACATAGTGGACCGAGAGAAAAGTAAGGGACCAAGCGCGGGTGGCAAGAAGACTTATAGGAGAGCGAGTGACTAGCTATGACTCGGTGGGGCGGCCGATTCGCAGAGGCCCTGATGAGGTGATCTAAAAGGATGGAACGCAGTCGAATACCAAGGTAGGCCGGCTACGTTCGGAATCTCGGGGCTAAGAGTTTTTGTCACGGGCCGGAGCGATTGTAAATTGCTGAGCGAATGTTTTCGGCCTTGTGGGTGACGAATTCGCGCGGGCGTCGACTTCTTTCATATTCTCAGCGAGTGACGTAGGGGCGCAGGGATTCGAGCGATGGCGCAGATCGGTACCCTCCTAGACCTTCGAGAAGCATGCCTAAAGTACCCTGCATACGCCTGCAGACGCCAGTCTGCAAGGGTGCTGTGTCCGCTGGGCTGTGCACGCCGGGAGTGCGCCCACCTGTAGAATTTTTACCACGCAACTAGCAGTAGTCGGTACGCATCCGAGTATCAGAGCCGTCGCTGTGGAGGGCAACGATGTTCTGTTCCAAGAATACCGTTCAATAGCGCGCTTCAGCAATTGTCGAATGCCTGCGCGCATCGCACTTGGGCAGGGTTGAAACGTGCCGGCTGGCAAGCGAACAGCCTGTTACTCATCACCACCGGCCTCTGCGACTGGTCTGTCTCTGGACTCCGGAGATGCATCCGTCCTTCTTGCTGTCGGCATCTCTTCGTTTCACGTCGGACGACTCCATCTCACCTTCGGTTGGGTAACGAGCCCGGATGCTCAGGCCGCCGCGGACGTTTCCCGCGGCAGTGCGCAACGTCTCCAGAAACGCTCTGGTGACCTGAGCCATGCATGCGACGCTCGTGCGAACCGACACCAGAGCCTCTCTCCGTCTTGCTTTCCATCTTGCAATCTGTGCCAAAGCCACAGATCTCGACCATGGCCACATGGCCGTGGCGCGTGACCCACCTCCCCGCAAGCGCACTTTCATTACCAACAGTAATGGACACGGTGTTTCTTTCAGCTTCAGTGGTATCGTGACGCGCAATACAGCGGCGCGGCACTCTACCGGACCAAGCATACTCTCTGTTCGCATCCAACACGCAAAAGCATGGCTGGCTAGGGGACGGTGGCCATCCACAGGAAGCCTGCACATGGTCTCCGCTTGAAACGTGCAAAGAGGAGATATTTTCCCTCGACCAATACCCCAAGAGCCGCATCCATCGGATACATGCCCTTCAGCGCGCCAGGGTGAGCTGCATCTCCCAATATGACTACAGCAAACACTCGGTGTCCCCCACGATGAAGGGGCCAGGGTGGGCTCGAAGTTTCCCAAAGCACAAGGTCCAGCCGATGCACACAGATGAAGTTTCTAGCATCCACCTGCGACAATATCTCTGCGGAGTGCCCGCTGCTGAACATGCAGCAATTCACGCAGTGTCGTTACCATAAAGTTCGCATCGATAGCCAGAGAACGTGCGTCTTGTGGAGAACAAGACCGAACAAGGCATGTACTCGCTGGACTGTGGCTGGAGCCAATCATGCGGGGACATGTTCAGGGTCCTGCCAGGATCGGAGCTGCCGGCCAGGGTCACTTGGCCCGGGCGCTGATGATCTCGACCAAAGACACGTCGCACCACAACGTTGCGTATGCTCTAGCCACAGCTAAGCCACCCGGCTGGCTACCGAAGCTACCCGACAGCTACCCGACAGCTACCCGACCTCTACGGATGCCTTGGTGCCGACTAAATGAATATATGTGAGGCCTAGGGCTGTCGCGTACGATCGTTGTCTTGTCCTGTATCGTCTTATTCTGGGGCTCGCTTCGTGGTGCCTGCAGGGCCACCAAGCCAATCAAAACGTGTCGTGGTCGCTAATGACATCATCCATTCAATCCAACAGGTTCAGCCATCCCCTCTCAATTCAGCCAGTCTGACAATAAGATACCGGAGACAGCTTCGAGTTTCTATTTTTGCAGGACCCCATTACACGCCCGCACATCATGCCTTGATTCTAACGACCGTTATCTTGACTGCATCGTTCAATACTGACCGTGGCGACTCTGCCTGTTAGCAGGCATGATCGCTGCCCGTGCGGAAAGTTCCCCGCTCTGCTTAGGCCTCTTTCCCGGGCACCATTCCCACGAGCGATACTAGCGCAGCTGTCACCCAATCCAATATCGCGGGTCATTCGAGCTGGCACGGCAAGGGACGGGCGTTGAAACCCAAAATCTTCAAGCCTGCTTGCCCTGCATTTATTTGACATCGCCCACATCCGCTTCATCTTGCTCTTTGGGCAGGTAGGTACGCCGATCATGACGCCTCAGGCCTCACTGCTACAACTCTGACGGCGCTATTCCGTATATCGCACGCAGTCGTTCGCAAGAATCAGGGTTCGTCGCCCACCCTTCCGGGATAAAGCGCCAATGGCATGATTCACCTTGGCTTCTATTCTCAAATTCCTGGTATCACCACTGCCTCGTGAGGGCAACCTTCCCATCGGGAACAAGGAAATGCAGGGCTTCAAAGTCCCTCGCTCGGCATGCGTTATCACATATGCAGGGCAGGACGATGATCTTGGAAGCCCAATTCCCGTCCCCCCGTCGCTACCCTGGCTTGGCTCAATTCGTCGACGTCAACCGGCATTTGGTGTGTCGCATCCCAGTTCTTGGACCTCCTTCCCTTTACGGCACATATGGGAAAAGAACATAGCTACGCCAAGCACGTCTGCAACACTGCATTAATCGCGCGAAAAGTATGAATGCATACTCGTGTTACCTGCACAATGCAAACAATGACTGTCACTAAACCACCTATTCGTTCGTGCGGAGAGCATGGAGATGCGCTCTCCGGCGCGCGAATTCGTCCTGCGGCCGAATCTTCCTTACACTTAACACTCAACAACATTCTGCAAGATTTATGCCGCTTACCGACTTCGCTGTCAGCCCGAGTTCAACGCCAGGTGCCGACTACAGGTATTACGCAGCCTGAGCCGGCACCACTTCGGCCGTAGGCATGCCAAAACGCACTAGGCCGAGCTCGCCCGGGCAATGCCTTTCCCCGGCCCGCAAGTCGGCACTTTTTCGCTCACCTTTACTCATCCTCCACACTCCGCTTACTGCCCTCATACTCGAGCCGCGGGTGTACAAGTATACCCGGCCTCGGCGTTCTATTACTCCAGACGGAGAAACTGAGAAGAAGGTGGTTACCAAAGCAAGGCTGACGCAGCAACTGCGCGATGGCTGACGCGCAGCTCGCTAATTTTGGATCGTAGGCTAGAACGCATGTTCAGCTCCACGAAAAGTGCTCTCGCAACACTTACCTCCAGATTGATGTTTATTAGACTAGTAATCAAGATCAGATCTCGGTTATCGAATTCCAGTTCTCGTGGCATGTCAGCCGCAGGCGCCACCACGTGGAAATCTCGTACGATGATTTCCATGGGCTCATCTTTGTCAGAGCTGATTCGAGAGCTGCGAGCGAGCCGATGGCGCCCCTGGAACGTGGTATTGTGCATACTGTTGAATCTGTACATCTGAGTCCATGAGCTGAGGACTGGAAAATAGATCCCGATCCGGGATGCGACGGAGGCGTACTCACCGCTCCAGACTACAGGGCGCGGGTCGCTGATTCTCAAATCATTAGATTGACGACGCAGGGTAAGAGGACGTCGCGATTATCATATACTGGAGTCGTCGTTTAGTGCACGCTGATGTGGCCCCCAAAGATGGCTCAGTGACATCGCGCGGCCGTTCCCGCGTACCCACCTGGGGTGCCTGTCGATCCATGGCACTTTGACTCAGCGAACCTTAAGGCAACGTTCACGTACGACATTGGAAGGGAATAGTTTTCTATTCTGAGTCCGCACGCTGCTTTGGGCTAAAAGATACGATTTCTTGGTGACTAATTCATTGATAGATCATGTGCGTCGAAGTGCTGCACGATCTGGCTGTGCGCTTGCCGGCGTTGGCCTCTTCGGGTAGTATTCAAACTCAGTGTTTCCAATGCAATATCTCTACTTGTTCGATGCAGAATGAGGCGGTATGTGGTTTAGTAACTATCGCATTTTTCCCCCCGAAGGACTAATGCATTCGGTGAGCATTGTGCAGCTAGCTACATTAGTTAATCAAACGATACTCCGGTCTTCCTGCGGGAGTAGGAGTCGCTGCCTGTGGCTGTGCAAGAATAGGGCATGGATCGATTCTCCTGACTACCTTTCTTGTCCTCACGTCTCATCGGGACCCATTTCGCTCCCTACTAGCTTGGAGGAGGCATCTCTCAATAACTCCACAATCGTGATAGCACGTGATGCTGTTGCCTATGTCAGCCTGAGGTAGCTGCGAATTTAACCGTCTTCCTTCCCTCATACTTCGACAACACAACCTCAAGCTCCATTCCCCACCGCATCAAAGATACCCGCGGAACCCTCCCGCGGGTTTCCAAGTCCGATAGAGCAACCAGTGATTTGACTCATCGTGAAAGGCTCTCCTGGTTGGACTCACTGGCCATTGAAGGCCACCTAAGCTAGTCTACGCGTTCCATCAGAGCGAAAAACACGCAATAATGCTCCATCTTCAAAGAGAAGCCACAATGGAAGGCTCTCCGAATCCTCGTTTGAAGCGATTCCTTTTCTTCCAACTCCCCCGCGAACTGCGCGACATGATCTACGACCTCGCGCTGGACGACATGCGCATAACATTCCCCCACAAATTCCCTCAAGCCGACCCATACTGCTTCGTACTCCGCGCACAATATCGCTACGAGACCGCAGACACCTCTCCTCCCACCGAGCTCCCCACCTTTCCCGGATGGCTGCGCATCAACCACCAACTTCGCGCCGAAGCCCTCGAGCAATTCTACAGCGCCGCGCACTTCACCCTCTTACGCGCCAACGCCCCAAAGCTAGCATTCCGCGCGGTGCCAGATTTCCCCTCGGTCCTCCTCATGCGCAGCTTGGATCTGGGCGAGATCTACGCAAAGTGCTGCAGTTGCGGCTACGCAGACGAAGACGGCTATAACGCAGTGTGTATGGACGTCGATGTGGGCAGGTACGACTACAGCACGAGGTTTTTGCGGGCTCTCTCGTATACGATGAATGCGCAGCTGAAGCAGCTCGAGTGCAAGATCAGCTACGATGTTTGCGATGACACGCTGATTAGTGGAAAGGAAGGGGCAAAGTATAATTGGGACTTCCTGGATGCCATTCCGAATGGGCTGGATGCGGTCAGCATTAGGGTTCGTCAGGATTTGGTGACTTGGAGTTATAAGGATGAGGGGTGGATTGATGGGGTTATGGGGAGGATGAGGGAGGAATGCTTGAAGGAGGCGAAGAGGGCTGTGGGTTATGGTGGGAGAGGTGTGTCTGTTCGTCAAGGGTTTGAAGATGACAGGTATGTCGAGCTGTGGACGTGCGAAGTTAAATCGGTTGAGGTTCCATATGGTGACAAGAGGCTATGTTGATTTTGAAGACTGGGCCAGAGGGCCACAATTGGTTAGAGCCTGGAGGATAGTGGTATCGCGGTCGTTTCAGTCATTCAGCGAAACTGCAGCCCTACGCGAAGTAGCGCCGTGACCGTAGACAGCGCTGTTCAGTACGCAGGCAAGGTACATAAAGCCTTCAAAGAAGTAACAGAATCGACAGTAAGATCATTCACGTCTTCGCCCAAAGATCTACTACCTTCTCTAGGCAGGATGGTCGGAGGACCAAAGACAGGTACATCAGCTCCATTAAGTTTTGATGCAATAATCGTAGCACTGCATCAGAGAAGATCTTGGAGAGGGTATCCGTCAAAAGACTCAGAAAGTCCTTGAATAGGCTTATCCTACTGTGAGAAAGAGCTGGTTGGGGGAATCCCACGGACAAAAGAATCGAGATAAAGAGACGTGAGTGTATTCGGGGCAACTTAGCCTTCTGGGGATTATACATGCCTATTTTATATCCGGCTTTTCTTGGGTTCTTATTCATGTTTGGGGGGGGGGGGGGGGTGGGGGGGGGGGGGGGGGGGGGGTGGGGGGGGGGGGGGTGGGGGTGCGGGGGGGGGGGCGGGGGGGGGGGGGGGGGGGGGGGGGGGGGGGTGGG